>WEDG01002635.1:0-80415 GCA_017591395.1 Schistocephalus solidus | reverse complement strand
GCGGCGGAAACTTTACTGGCTTCCTAACACTTTCGCCATACTGGCATGGATGAGCAAGGATCCGCTGAGTTCCAGAGACTTACAATTTTATCTTCATAGTGCAAAATTTTTGCTCTGACGTCTTAACGAAAAACGATTGGCCTTTAATCGTCTCCACCATCGTATAACCCACCAATAGGTCAAAAAGGATAATATGACTGCGATAATGTAGGTGCGAAAGAACGAGCAATGAACGATATATTGTAGACAAGTTTACTATGACAGAAGAAATGAAAGGGCTTTGTCAACTGTTTAATGGTAGTGGTGGAACGGAAATAAGACGAGGTAGGATTCTGGCTCACTGTTGGGACTCTGGAAGGAATAATCTTCACAGGGTCCATTTTCCGATCCAGGGGATTTTCAGCAATCGAAGGTACTTAGGTTACTTCCTACCACTCTCACCTCTCTTGTTTGCTTCCAAGGTCCCTGGATTAAAAAACAACTATGGGTTTTGTCGGGTCTTACCTACTCCCGTCCTCAGGATATGCTTGTCCTCAGGGCTGACCAAGATTCTCCCTCACTCTCTTCAATTACAGGTATCGGTACTAAATGGGGCGGAACAATGGGTGTAGGGTCGGCGTGAGTAGCCGACCTCGATAGGGTTTTAACTTTTCAAAATGTGTGATGAAGTTGGGACCGTGTGGGAGAGAAGCGTCATGTATCACGTACGTAGTTGGATGTATGGTATCAACCACGACGAACGGTAGTTTCCATGGATTTTGTGGACGTACCTAGGTGTGGTATTCGTCCGAAACGCCAAATCATATCTCATAGTTGGTAGGGGGTGCCGTGTACATTTCTATCGGAATAGGTCTTCTGCCTCTCAGCGGCCGATTCCAAATGTTGGCATGCGAGATTGTGGGTTAAACGTTAAAGTTTCAGTAACTGCTCTGTGTAACTATCTGACAAGTATTCAACAGGGAGACCTATGGGACATCCCGTCAACAGAAGTATGACTATCCGGTTGATTTATGAATATTTGCCAATATGCCATCATGGCAAATGCTCTCAAAAGTTGGATCAGTGTACGGTTGGTTCTCTCCCCGAGTCCATTTCCTTTTTGAGGTGCAGGCATGGTGCGAGTCTTGTATAGATCAAAGAGATCATATACCTCTTGCAGTAATTTAATTTCCAATTTAGCTCCATAGTCCGAATGAATCTATAGTGGGACCCAAAAAGGTAAATCCAGTCGATGAATACTGCATTTGTCACTGAGACGACGTCCTGCCGTAATAGTGGCACTGCCTCTGCCCATTTGGTGAAGTAACCTACCAACACCAGTATGAACCTTTGGCCAGCTGTTGTGAAGGGCAGGGGACCAATGATTTCAATGCCTAAATACTGGAAGGGGAAGCTGATCTCTGTTGTCTTGGTGTCTTAAATAAAGCGCGTGTAGAGCATGCATTACATAAGGCGGCTACTTAATCACGGAGTTGAGGCCAAGAAAATTGTTGGCAGGCAACTGCTTTCGTCTTGGTCTTTCCTACATGTTTCCACTTATTATGTAAATTAAAAAAGCTCTGTAGGAACGAGGCTTTCAGGTACCACTGCTCAATCAGTTTCTGTAGTGCTGTCATTGAAGAGTCGAATAGCCTTGTCAATATGTAATCGGGCCCATTGGCTGCTGAGTAATCATGCCTCTTCTGAAGACCCGCGTAACTTGTCGTCTGTTGGGCGGTGTCCTCCATGTAAGAGGCAATCATAAATGATTGCGGTGTCCGTACTCCATGCCACGGCCCAATGATGTCTTGTCGGCTCACTGGCGTAGATGGCGTTGACTTCGTATGAGTTAGTCTCCTCGTCAGAATTCAATAAATTTGTAGGGAGTCGAGACAAGGCATCTGCAGTGACCTGTTGCTTTCCAGGGTGGTATATGCAGGTAACATCGTGTTCCTGTAAGATTTCCTGCCAATGGTGGCGTTTTCCCTTTGCATCCTTGATGTTTGGTAGCTACAGGAGGTCTTTATGATCCGAATGGATGATGAAGGATTTCCCTTATAGCTACGATATGTGCAATACGTTCGTTGGGGTTTTGACGGTGTTTTACTAGCAAATTAGATTACCTATTCCAGTTCGTCTCATCAACTTGCGTTAAGATGCCTCCCATAGCAAATGAACTGGCATCTGTAGCAAGAATGAAAGGTGGTGCTATATTCGAAATATTGGAAAGCATAAATAAGGGAGCTGTGTAAGAGCGGGCCTTAAGTTCATCAAACACTGACTGGCAATCATCGGACCAAAATAATTTTCGTATCTTTTCCGCAAACCTGTGTAATGGGCAGACGATAAACGATGGCTTGTACCTTTTCAGAGCAAACCTGAATACCGGCTAAGCTGACTTCATGACCCAGATAGTTAATCTTCTCCTCTAGGGAATGACATTTTTCGGATAAAGCGTTATACCTGCGTCTCCTAAAGCTATCAGTACCTCTTGTAGGTTCTGGTTATGTTGACTGATAGTCGTCCAGGTATCTTAAACACTAGCATGGTTAAATAGGTGAAAGTACCATCTCAATTAGTCTCTGTAATGTAAGACTGTGTTACAGAAGCCAAAGGGCATAGTTTAAACCCATAAAGTCCTTTTGGGAGAAGGAAGGCCGTACTCTGGCGATCCGCATGTTCAACTTCTATTCGCCAGTATCTTGATTTACTATCCAAGGTCGAGAATCACCATGATCCAACTAGGGCGTGAAGTGTTAAATCGATGTGACGTAGTGGAAATGAGTCGCGTGTTGTTACAGCATTAAACCATCTGCAGTGTATGCAAAACGTACCTTACCATTTTTTTTGGCTCTAATGGTACTAGTGAAGCCCAAAAAGAACGAGGGGGTTTGATTACCTCTGTGGTGAGCAAAGGAACTTTCTTTTAACAGTTTAACTGAAATCATGAACATGTGTCCTCGAGGTACGCGCAGTTCACTCAAGCAGCTGCTTGAGTAAACGGCAAAGATTTGATTGGGATGGAGGTTTACGATTCTCCCTGAATTTCGAACTGTGCTATTCAGTGAGTTCAGTGAAGACTAAATAAATGCAATTTGCTAGTCTGTTCTAAAATACAAGAACCACATATACTCTACTGAACGTCCTAATAAAGCCGGCTGTAGAACTTTTGAACACTGTAAGCTAGTGGCTCAATGTCCAATCTTTCGACTTGCACCGTTTATATAAATAAAATCTCGGTGTTAGCATTCCTCTCAACAGCTCTCATGACCTGTCTCTTGGGTTTTAGATAGCCTTTTACGGGAGAGATGACCGTTTTGCAGGTATATGATGCAAAATAATGATCAGACTATTGCCGCAACCTGACCTTTGCTTTGTCCACCGTCCGTTCAGCTCCACCGAAAGCAGCGATTTGGAACTGTTAGTTCACTGAAATTGATAAGCAAGCAGGAAAATTTATTACTTCTGGCTGAATTCAACGTCCCGGGAACGGATTGGAGAAGTTTCGCAGTAAAGGACCAGTCACATCATTCGACTATTAACTACTGCTGGATGACATTTGCGATTTCACTTCCTGGCAGAGGGGCCCAATGCCTCATTACCAGATATCGATTTCTAGACTCCAGCCGGTAATTTTTGTATGAATGGCAATTAATCTAACAGCCATAGCCGCAGAAATATTCTACGGGATAACGAAAGTACACGAAGCTGGTATTTCGGTAGGAGTACAATAGCCGGGTCCCAGAATAAAAGACCAAACACACCCGCCTGTCTTACGGGAACCATGGTAATATAAGTTTTATGGGTGGGGCAAAAGAATAGTAAACAAAAAAGGGAAAACGGAGAAGGTAAGGTAAAAATCGTAAATTATAATTAGAGATGCATTTTAAATGACGTGAAGACAACCCGCGAAATATGAACAAGTCATCAAATGAACAGAAAGGGCTTCAATGAACTGTACCCATTGGATGGAAATCAAATCAGCCTGAAAAACGGAAGTTGGAGCCAATTGTATAAAAAGAACCCTGGAAAGTGCCCAAATGGAAATCGTCGAAATGGAAACCGGCGAAGGCGATTGCGAAATGAACAACCTAGAAGCACAGGAAATAGATAACTACGAACCGGCTGCGTTGTAAGCATGTATATGCAAATTAAATTCCCATGCATGGCAAACCAATGCAAGTTTAGGTGGTAGGGAGTAGATAAACATTGGAAGATGAAAAAAAACGGGAATCGGAACGGAATTACTACCCTGAATAAGGGTTCCAGTAGGGGACAGGAAATATTTGGAGCATAAGTATGAATAAAAGGAAAGAGAATGCAACTGTGTGTAATTTACGAATATAAATAAAAGGGAAACGGGAATAAGAATATATATTTGGTCAGAAACCGTGCAAAAGGTAATGTAAAGGTTAAAACAAAAGTAAGATGTTAGAACGAGTAGAACCTCAAATTCAGAATCATTCCTGTAAATCTTTCATGAATTATATGATATTTAATGCCATCTCAGGAATTCAGAGAGAGGAAGAAAAAGGAAGAAAGTTTGAAACAGGCGTTTACAGCAGTTCCTTACGTGTTTTAACCGGCAGCACTTTCTATTTAATTTCATTTCCACTAATCGTTCATAATTTGAGCTTGATTACCTTCCGTACGTCATTCACTAGCAGTGCATGATTATTTTCCGTTTACATTTGCTTGCTTACCTAAGTCATCTACCTACGGCGTCTACTCCTCTTTCACTTAGCATTCATTCCAGCGTTCTCTAACCTTATAAACACTGCAAACAGACGCTTTGCTCTTCTTATTTCTTTGTCTTAACTTTCCCGCATTCTTTCCTTTTTCTAACCTTCTGCTTCCCGTTACGTCATTTCTTTGCTAATTAGGAGTTCTGCCATCAGGGCACTAGCAACTTCTTTTGCTAGTGCTGTTAAAAGTCTTATTTGTTTCCTTTTCTCTTCCATAAAAAATATTTGCGAGCAATGATACTTCCCCTTTCCTTACGCATAGGTTACATATTGACCTTAGTTTTCCCATTTTTCTTTCCAAGGCTCTTACTTACTCATGTTGCGTCTCTGCGTCTTGGCAGGCTTCGTTGATTTTGCGTGCTCTTTATCATCCATTTTTCTTATCTTTTGCTTACAGTTTGCCCCCCTCCCCGAAAAAATTGCCTTATTCTTACTTCGCTTCCCTTGCCATTTTCCCGTTTGCGAAGAATACCATCCCCCTACGGTAGGCGGTGCCGTGCTTCCTAGCAATGTTCAAGGGTTCGCTAGCGGTAAAAAATATTCAGTGTTGTTATTTCTTTTCTTCACAACATTTAGCATAAATTATTTTATAAACCAGGGATTGGGGAGGGAATACAATGTCTTTCAGTTGCATTCCTTTCGTTGTGGTATTGTTTAATGTTGACTTCGTCACTGCATTCATTGCCTTACACCGTCATCCGACATCAACGTCCACATTGTCCATCTGTGATTTCCCCTCATTTTCTTTTGTGGGTTTCGTTTTAAAGGTGTTTTCTTTTTTTCTCAAAGGATAGGCATTCGCTATGTAATCGCCATACTGGCATGGATTAGCAACGATCCGCTGAGTCCAAGAGACTAACAATTTTATCTCCATAGTGAAAAGTTTGCTCTGGCGTCTAGACCAGATGATTGCGCAAGACAACCTCTTGACCAACTGAATGGACTTTAATTGTCTCACCATCGTATAACGCATTAATAGGTCAAAAGGATAATATGACTGCGATAATGTATGTGCAAATAATGTCAATGAACGATATATTGTAGACACGTTAACAATGACAGATGAAATGAAAGGGCTTTAACAAATGTTTAATGGTCGTGGAAGAACGGAAGTAAGACGAGGAAGGATTATGGCTCACTTTTGGGACTGCAAAGAAATTATCTTCACAGGGTCCAGTTTACGATCCAGGGGATTTTCACAGAAATCGAAGGTACTTATTTTTTACTTCCTACCTCCCGCCTCTCTTTTGTTAGCTTCCAAGCTCATTGGTTAAAACAACCAAGGGTATGTCGTCTCTTTAACACTCCCGTCTTCAGGTAGCGCCCTGTCCTCAGGGCTACCAAGATTCCTCATCTTTGCTGTTTTTAGTTGTGTATGCTGTCATTCAAAGTTTTTTTTACGGGACGGTGAATTTTTTACGTGCTTTAAATAGTATTTTCCGCACACCTATATTGCTAATGGCTGATGTTTGCGATTCAGTATATAATGTTGTCATAATAGCAGCATGAAACGTTTTAAATCACTGCTGAGAAATCAAGCTCAGTTTGAGACGCAAGGGTGATCTCACATGCCTGCTCGGTTCAGGTTTTATTTTTAGCTTACATAAAACTGCGTGGCTATGTTATCCATACTTGCTCGAATAAATTAATTGCAAAGGTGATAATAGGGTCGCGATTACTGGAATACTCCTGTAATCGCCATACTGGCATGGATGAGCAAGGATCCGCTGAGTTCCAGACTAACAATTTTATCTTCATAGTGCAAAATTTTGCCTTTGGCCTTTAATCATCTCACCATCGTAGAACCCACCAATAGGTCAAAAGGATAATATGACTGCGATAATGTAGGTGCGAAGAACGACAATGAACGATATATTGTAGAAAAGTTTACTATGACAGAAGAAATGAAAGGGCTTTGTCAACTGTTTAATGGTCGTGGTGGAACGGAAATAAGACGATGTAGGATTCTGGCTCACTGTTGGGACTCTGAAGGATTAATCTTCACCGGGTCCAGTTTCCGATCCAGGGGATTTTCACTGCAATCGAAGGTACTTAGGTTTTACTTCCTACCACTCACATCTCTTGTTTGCTTCCAAGGCCCCTGGTAAAAAACAACTAGGGGTTTGTTGGCTCTTACCCACTCCCGTCCTCAGGATGTGTCTTGTCCTCAGGGCTCCCAAGATTCCTCCTCTCCGCTCTCTCTTCCATTACAGGTATCGGTACTAAGTGGGGCGGAACAATGGGCGTGGAGTCGGCGTGGGTAGCCAACCTCGATAGGGTTTTAACTTTTCAAAATGTGTGGTGAAGTTAGGAACGTGTGGGAGAGAAGCGTCATGTATCACGTACGTAGTTGGATGTTTGGTATCAACCACGACGAACGGTAGTTTCCATGGATTTTGGGGATGCAGCTAGGTGTGGTATTCGTCCGAAACGCCAAACCAGATCTCATAGTTGGTAGGTGGTGCCGTGTACATTTCTATCGGAATAGGTCTTCTGCTCATCTCCTGCAAAAACGTTAACGAGGTCAAGCAAAATATCTCTTAGTGAATTGGTTTCCATATTACTTCCACCACTCTCAGGTAGGATATCATCAATTGAAGTAGGTGGTATTTGATCGGCACCCAGAAATGCTACACATGCGAAATGTTTCATCTGCGGGGCATATGTACGGTCTGAGGTTTAACGAACTTTTTGTCTAAATTTAACTTATTTATTTCATACATTAAGATACCTCATGAAATTTCAACTGAAATTATGAAATGTTTTTCGATTCAAAAATAAATTATTGAAGTAAGATTGTCTTTTCGATTATCGCGCAGCCTTATATCAGGACACTTGAGCCACAGTAGGATGCCGGATTTTGTAAGAGCATATTTCTGACCACTAACAGCTACCATTTGTCTTCGATGTGTGAAATAAGTTCGTTGGGATTTTGACGGTGTTTTGATAGCATAGGTTACATATTGACCTTTAGTTTTGCCATTTTTCTTTTCCAAGGCTCTTACTTACTCATGTTGCGTCTCTGCGTCTTGGCAGGCTTCATTGATTTTGCGTGCTCTTTATCATCCATTTTTTTCTTATCTTTTTGCTTACAGTTTGCCCCTCTCCCCGAAAAATTGCCTTATTCTTACTTTGCTTCCCTTGCCATTTTCCCGTTTGCGAAGAATACCATCCCCCTACGGTAGGCGGTGCCGTGCTTCCTAGCAATGTTCAAGGGTTCGCTAGCGGTAAAAAATATTCAGTGTTGTTATTTCTTTACTTCACAACATTTAGCATAAATTATTTTATAAACCAGGGATTGGGGAGGGAATAAAATGTCTTTCAGTTGCATTCCTTTCGTTGTGGTATTGTTTAATGTTGACTTCGTCACTGCATTCATTGCCTTACACCGTCATCCGACATCAACGTCCACATTGTCCATCTGTGATTTCCCCTCATTTTCTTTTGTGGGTTTCGTTTTATAGTTGTTTTCTTTTTTTCTCAAAGGAAAGGCATTCGCTATGTGGCCAGCAAATGTGACCAAGGCCTGATATAAATTGTCACTTTTTAGTCCATACCACAAACGGAACTGCGTTTTCATCCAGGTGGGCCCAGACAGCTCTTTTCTGACGCTGGACCCGTTTCGAGAGCTTCCGCTTAAATCTGCTCCGGAAGCCTTCTACAGCGTTGGTATGCATACCCGTCTGAGGGTTGACGAAGTTCTTACTGTTGGTAGCCCTCCTCGAGTAGCCGGCAGTAGGCTTTGCACTAGTCCGTTACTATGACACTTTCTTTAGCAACCCATATTAGTTATTACCACCTTCAGTGCCGGCTAGCTCCGGTTATTTACTTATTTGAAGAGGGCCTTCTTTATAGAGTTTTCGTACATTCCTACCTTTATTCTTCCTTAAGTATTCTTGCGTCTTGCTTTCATTGTCTCATCCACCTGCACTTCTACACCTTTGCCGCCTATTTGGCCCACGGCGCTCATCAGTGCAGTGGTTGACACATTCCGGCAAATTACATAGCACTGCATTGCTGTGTTGCGATGTTCTCCTACAAATGTGGCGCAGCGCTTGTTTCGCACGATTTCTACATACCGGTAGACAAGTTTCCTTATCTTTTGCAGTGCTAATCTACTTCCTTCGAAAATGGTTCCGGTTCTTAGGGTCTTCTTCCGTCTGAAGCGATTGAACTTAAATAAAAAACAGTCTGATCTGCTGAGGCCTGTTGGGTCATATTCTTTTTGTATACGCAGTGCAGCTGCGTAGGAAGCAGTCTCTTTTCCTGCAGGTACTCCACAATCCGGCTGCAGTCAATTATTTTCATTACTTCTTCCGTTGATGTTATCTTCTGCGGTGCTCTCCTTCTTTGTCTTCCTCTCTCTAACTTCCTAAAATGGTGTTAAAAAATATTTAATTCCTGGAGGATTTACAGTAATGATTCTGCGTTTGACGTAATACTTGACCTTATATCATCCTTTTGTTTTTACCTTTACCTTACATTTTGAAACGCTTCTGAGTGATAATCTATTCTTATTTTCTCGGTTTCCTTTTATTTATATTCGTAAATTACAAACATTTGCATTCCTATTCATTTTTTCCTACTTACCTCATTTAAAATTCATCTTTAATTATAATTTACGATTTTTACCTTACCTTCTCCGTTTTCCCTTTTTTGTTTACTATTCTTTTGCCCCACCCATAAAACTTATATTACCATGGTTCCCGTAAGACAGGCGGGTGTGTTTGGTCTTTTATTCTGGGACCCGGCTATTGTACTCCTACCGAAACACCAGCTTCGTGTACTTTCGTTATCCCGTAGAATATTTCTGCGGCTATGGCTGTTAGATTAATTGCCATTCATACAAAAATTACCGGCTGGAGCCTAGAAATCGATATCTGGTAATGAGGCATTGGGCCCCTCTGCCAGGAAGTGAAATCGCAAATGTCATCCAGCAGTAGTTAATAGTCGAATGATGTGACTGGTCCTTTACTGCGAAATGTTTCAGCCAGAAGTAATAAATTTTCCTGCTTGCGTATCAATTTCAGTAAACTTAACAGTTCGACCTCGCTGCTTTCGGTGGAGCTGGACGGACGGTGGACAAGGTACAGGTCAGGCTGCGGCAATAGTCTGATCATAATTTCGAATCATATACCTGCAAAACGGTCATCTCTCCCGTAAAAGGCTATCTAAAACCCAAGAGATAGGTCATGAGAGCTGTTGACAGGAATGCTAACACCGAGATTTTATTTATATAAACGGTGCAAGTCGAATGATTGGACATTGAGCCCCTAGCTTACAGTCTTCAAATGTTCTATAGCCGGCTTTATTAGGGCGTTCAGTAGAGTATATGTGGTTCTTGTATTTTAGAACAGACTAGAAAATTGCATTTATTTAGTCTTCACTGAACTCACTGAATAGCATAGTTCGAAGTTCAGGGAGAATTGTAAACCTCCATCCCAATCAAATCTTTGCCGTTTACTCAAGCAGCTGCTTGAGTGAACTGCGCGTACCTCGAGGACACATGTTCATGATTTCAGTTAAATTGTTAAAAGAAAGTTCCTTTGCTCACCACAGAGGTAATCAAACCCCCTCGTTCTTTTTGGGCTTCACTAGTAGCATGAGAGCCAAAAAGATGGTAAGGTACGTTTTGCATATACTGCAGATGGTTTAATGCTGTAACAACACGTGACTCATTTCCACTACGTCACATCGATTTAACACTTCACGCCCTAGTTGGGTCATGGTGATTCTCGACCTTGGATAGTAAATCAAGATACTGGCGAATAGAAGTTGAACATGCGGATCGCCAGAGTACGGCCTTGCTTCTCCCAAAAGGCCTTTATGGGTTTAAACTATGCCCTTTGGCTTCTGTAACACAGTCTTACATTACAGAGACTAATTGAGATGGTACTTTCACCTATTTAACCATGCCAGTGTTTAAGATACCTGGACGACTATCAGTCAACATAACCAGAACCTACAAGAGGTACTGATAGCTTTAGGAGACGCAGGTATAACGCTTTATCCGAAAAATGTCATTCCCTAGAGGAGAAGATTAACTATCTGGGTCATGAAGTCAGCTTAGCCGGTATTCAGGTTTGCTCTGAAAAGGTACAAGCCATCGTTTATCGTCCGCCCATTACACAGGTTTGCGGAAAAGATACGAAAATTATTTTGGTCCGATGATTGCCAGTCAGTGTTTGATGAACTTAAGGCCCGCTCTTCCACAGCTCCCTTATTTATGCTTCCTTATACTTCGAATATAGCACCGCCTTTCATTCTTGCTACAGCTGCCAGTGCATTTGCTATGGAAGGCGTCTTGTCACAACTTGATGAGAGTGGACTGGAACAAGTCATCTCATTTGCTATCAAAACACCGTCAAAATCCCAACGAACTTATTTCACATATCGGAGACAAATGGTAGCTGTTAGTGGTCAGAAATATGCTCTTACAAAATCCGGCATCCTACTGTGGCTCAAGTGTCCTGATATAAGGCTGCGCGATAATCTAAAAGACAATCTTACTTCAATAATTTATTTTGAATCGAAAACATTTTATAATTTCAGTTGAAATTTCATGAGGTATCTTAATGTATGAAATAAATAAGTTAAATTTTGACAAAAAGTTCGTTAAACCTCAGACCGTACATTCCCCGCAGATGAAACATTTCGCATGTGTAGCATTTCTGGGTGCGGATCAAATACCACCTACTTCAATTGATGATATCCTACCTGAGAGTGGTGGAAGTAATATGGAAACCAATTCACTAAGAGATATGTTGCTTAATCTCGTTAACGTTTTTGCAGGAGATGAGCAGAAGACCTATTCCGATAGAAAAGTACACGGCACCACCTACCAACTATGAGATCTGGTTTGGCGTTTCCGACTAATACCACACCTAGCTGCATCCCCAAAAATCCATGGAAACTACCGTTCGTCGTGGTTGATACCATACATCCAACTACGTACGTGATACATGACGCTTCTCTCCCACACGGTCCCAACTTCATCACACATTTTGAAAAGTTAAAACCCTATCGAGGTTGGCTACCCACGCCGACCCCACGCCCATTGTTCCGCCCCATTTAGTACCGATACCTGTAATGGAAGAGAGAGCGGAGAGGAGGAATCTTGGGAGCCCTGAGGACAAGACACATCCTGAGGACGGGAGTGGGTAAGAGCCAACAAACCCATAGTTGTTTTAACCAGGGACCTTGGAAGCAAACAAGAGTGGTGAGTGGTAGGAAGTAAAACCTAAGTACCTTCGATTGCTGTGAAAATCCCCTGGATCGGAAACTGGACCCTGTGAAGATTAATCCTTCAGAGTCCCAACAGTGAGCCAGAATCCTACATCGTCTTATTTCCGTTCCACCACGACCATTAAACAGTTGACAAAGCCCTTTCATTTCTTCTGTCATAGTAAACTTGTCTACAATATATCGTTCATTGACGTTCTTCGCATCTACATTATCGCAGTCATATTATCCTTTTGACCTATTGGTGGGTTATACGATGGTGAGACGATTTAAGGCCAATCGTTTTCGTTTAGACGTCAGAGCAAAATTTTGCACTATGAAGATAAAATTATTAGTCTCTGGAACTCAGCGGATCCTTGCTCATCCATGCAAGTATGGCGATTACATGAGTATTCCAGTAATCGTGACCCTATTATCACCTTTGCAATTACTTTATTCAAGCAAGTATGGATAACATAGCCACGCAGTTGTGTGTAAGCTAGAAATAAAACCTGAACCGCGCAGGCATGTTAGATCACCCTTGCGTCTCAAACTGGGCTTGATTTTTCAGCAATTATTTAAAACGTTTCATGCTGCTATTATGACAAAATTATATACTGAATTTCAAACATCAGCCTTTAGGCAATATAGGTGTGCGGAAAATACTATTTAAAGCACGTAAAAAATTCACCGTCCCGTAAAAAAAACTTTGAATGACAGCATACACAACTAAAAACAGCAAGGATGAGGAATCTTGGTAGCCCTGAGGACAGGGCGCTACCTGAAGACGGGAGTGTTTAAGAGACGACATACCCATGGTTGTTTTAACCAATAAACCTGGAAGCTAACAAAAGATAGGCGGGAGGTAGGAAGTAAAAAATAAGAACCCTCGATTTCTGTGAAAATCCCTTGGATCGTAAACTGGACCCTGTGAAGATAATTTCTTCGCAGTCCCAAAAGTGAGCCATAATCCTTCCTCGTCTTACTTCCGTTCTTCCACGACCATTAAACATTTGTTAAAGCCCTTTCATTTCATCTGTCATTGTAAACGTGTCTACAATAAATCGTTCATTGACATTATTTGCACATACATTATCGCAGTCATATTATCCTTTTGACCTATTAATGCGTTATACGATGGTGAGACAATTAAAGGCCATTCAGTTGGTCAAGAGGTTGTCTTGCGCAATCGTTTGGTCTAGACGCCAGAGCAAACTTTTCACTATGAAGATAAAATTGTTAGTCTCTTGGACTCAGCGGATCGTTGCTTATCCATGCCAGTATGGCGATTACAGTAGAATTCCAGTAATCGTGACCCTAGTATCACCTTTGCAATTACTTTATTTTCGAGCAAGTATGGATAACATAGCCACGCAATTGTGCGTAAGTTAAAAAGAAAACCTGAACCGAGCAGGCATCTTAGAGCACCCTTGCGTCATAAACGGGGTTCGGTTTCTCAGCAGGGATGTAAAACATTGCATGTTTCTATTATGACAACGTTATTTACCGAATCGCAAACATCAGGCATTAGGCAATATAGGTAAGCTAAAAATACTATTTAAAAGTACGTTAAAAACTCGCCGTACCGTTAAAAATAAACTTTGAATGACAGCATACACAACTGGAAACAATTTCGCATTAGACATAGGGTATCTCGAAACAGGCGATGATCAGCAAATATTAAAGTTGAACAAGTTTATGTCTCCTTCGAAAGTGTTAGGAAGCCAGTAAACTTTCCGCTGCCCTAGATTAGGGACTTTTCTGGACACCCCTGTCGGTCTTAACTAGGGCAACCTTATAGCAGATTTTAGTTGAGTGGCAGAATGTCAAAGGATAAGCCCTTCGACCGCACAGTCTAGAAATGTGAGGGACAGAAAGATACGAAAACGTGCACAACAGAATTGCCCTTACGCCTGGACGATAACATTAAATTCTCTGTCAACAAACCAATTCTTGAGTGTCTGAGAGTGTCACAAAGGCCACATGAGCTAGGGGACATGAGGGCTGACTCTTACGCATCCAGTCGGTGAGCCTAACTAAAAGCAAAATATTGTCCATGTGCTTACTCGACCGGTGGTGAACAGCCATGTTTCGAAATTACGCTCTACGGTTCTGCGCACATTCACCATAATTTCGAGTATTTGTAAATGATAGCCCGATGTAAGCATACATTCAGACTAAGCTGTGATTATACAAGGACAGATAAGGCACTGGATGCCACACTACAGCGTAGTGGTCACTATGTTCTTCTTTTTTCTTGTCTACTTGTCAGCAACTTAAATTGCCTTAATATGTCTTTTTGAGAGGACGATTCTTATAGTTTCGTTTTCTTTCAATCTGATGATGGGTAGCCCAGCTAGCCCAGGACTGTTTACCTTCCCGTATCCAACAATACTTCATTCACGAAATTTGAATAGTCCTTCGGAGTTTGTTATTACCTGCAACCTGCGTTTTGTTAAAGAAAAAAACAACTTAAGAACTGAAGATCCAGCTTTACTTGCATTTGTTGAGTTGGCATTCAGTCGTTTCTAGGCTCAAAGATTATGTAACTTGCAGACGAATTTTCTTTGAATGCCGAATAATTTCAGCCATACTGTGCAGCTGTGCCTTTTCTGCGTTAAACCTTTTTTTTACTCGAATTTCTGGATACACGCTTTCGTTGCATATGTGACAAGATTAAAACATTAACAAGATTTATTTTCGCTAAAATAAGGGTTTTGTGGGTTCGATAGGTTTGCAAGCCCAAATAATGTTATTGAAGACCATGAAATGATTTTCCGAGTTGAAAATATCACTTAACTTGTACATCATCTTGCAGCATAATGCCAGAATATGTCAATCTGGACATGGTACCGCCTGCACAAAGTGGTTCCCGCCCGCCTACATAAATTAATTCTCTTACCATGGATGTATTTATTATGAATTTGTCACATTGCCATGCAATGTCCCTTATACAGACAAATAAATTGCATAGACAAAATATGCACAAAATATTTATTTCTGATTCTTAGTTTGCTGCCAAGTTTTCCTGCAATTATTTTTCAGATAATGTTTTAAAAGTTCTTTCAAATGTGGAATAATTTTGAGCCCGATCTGATGTTACATGTTCCTTTATTTTCCCTTAACGACATGCTGTATACCTTCCGTTTAAGTGAAACCGCACATTCCTCCACTCTATCAAGAATGCATTGCACAGAGCTTCGAAGTTTGCAATTGTTGTGGAACATGTCATAAACTCTATAAGCAGCATCGATAAATACTCAGTTACAGCCTTATATTAATGGATATTTCAAAGTGATTAATAAATTGTAACTAGAAACGTTTTTTGAAAACCAAAACACATTTTTAGGTGAATTAATATTTAAGGAAGATAGAATTTTCTACAACATGAGTATAGAAAAAAATAAGCTTATTCGTGTTTTCTATAAATATGCTTAAATGTTTACACGTTTAGTCTGTAAGATCAGTTTAGTTCCTTCGGAAACCTAAAAGACAGCGTATAGAGTATTTTTAAGGAGAGATTTCTTTGGATTTTAGTAGACGGAGTAAGAATGCGCCGACCTGGTGGTTTTGGGAAGCGTCCTTATATTTAACAAGCTACCACGCTTGCCAGATTGCAGTTTGCTTGGATCTACAGGAAATCTGCTAATACAGATACAGATGCCTAAACTTCTCCTGTGTTATTTCTAGTTCTTCCTCTTCCTCATTGTTGCTCGACTTCAGTACCAATAGCTGAGGTCCCTATATGTTACATATATTTTATATGAAACATGCACAAAATAATTATTTTAATACTCAGTTGGTTGCAAAGTGCCCCTTAAATTATTTACAGATAGCGTTTAAAAACTTGCTCAATTGTTGGATAATTTTGAACCCGACCTGGTGTCACACTTTCCTTTACGATTTCCAAACGTCATGTTTGATACATTCCGTCAACGTGAAACCGCACATTCCTCCGCGCTATCGAAAAAGCGTTAAACAGATCTCCATTGTTTGCAATTAGTATGAAACATATTGCTAACTTTATCAGCAGCACTGATAAATACAGAGATGGGAAATTTTATGAATGGATATTTCAGGTTCATTAATAATTTCATAATTAGAAACGCTTTGGGAACCAAAACACACGCTTTGCCAGGTATAGATTTAAAGAAGTTTGTATTGGCTGCCACAAGGATACAAAAGTGTGTACGCTTTTCATATTTTCTATTAAATTCTGTAATTTATGCAGATTTAGTCTGTCGTGTCAATCTTTTTATTTGGAACCAAATCAACTCTTAAAAAGATTAACCCTTTAAAGACAGCTTATTATGTAGGTCTAACGGATTAAAAATGTACAGACGTGGTGGATTTTAGATATTTCCTCATATTTTACCGCCTACCACCCCTCCCAGAATGCAGTTGGCTTGAATCTACGGGAAATCTGTTCAAAAATGTAGAACAAAATTTTAAAGCTGAATATCGAACAAGGCTCAAATTTAAGAATGGCTTGTATGGCCGCCTAAACAGGGCATTAACATAGGAAACATTCCGCCTTAGAATAAATATACCACTTTTAAGCGTTAACTCTAATATAAAACTAAGCTGTCACGTTAATCTTAACCCTAGCCATATCTTTAACCTAAACTCTTAATTGAACACAATGAAAACCTTACCTTTTAGCTTATTAATGACCCTGGCTCCAATTCTGACCTTAACTTCAAACATCGATCCAACTCTAAGCTTAACCCTTACCTTCAACTTAATCCTATGAATCAATTCCTGGAATTAAGCGTAAAGACGCGTGCATTGTATGCGGTTGATTTTCCCGTGTCCTGTTCAAGCTCAAGTCATACAAGGCCTCCTTACCGGCTCAAATATTTTCTTTACATCAGATTGCATTCAGAAGTTAATAAGAAAATAAATATGCAAGCATAAAAATTCATCTCTCAAGGCACTAGATGGCAGATGTTATAGGCACTAGTAAAATGCTCCAACCGGAAGATGCTGTCAGCGAAACATCATCCTTTTTGGTCCTCCCCAATGACCGACTCTGCATGTTTATTCGAACCTAAGCTGGTGGTATTATCGGGGGATACTAACAACTATTTAAATATTGAATTTAAATGGCCTCCCTGGTAGCCTGCTGTTCAATGAGCCTGAAACTTACGAAAAATTGCATGCTGGTGCAGAGACCAAGAGACCCTGATCATACCAACGGTATACGTTGGCACAGTTCGGGCATTACACTTAGATACAAGTGACGGTGCACATTATTCAGAAAATTCTGATGGCACCTCTGTTTTAGCACCTACCATTCACAATGATCTCATAAATAATCTATTTATGAGAATAGGCCGTTTTTGAAGGTCTGTTAGATCTCCGACAATGGGTTTCCAATAAGCAAATACAATTTTAGAATTTAACCATTGCTAAAATTTTCCACGAACTTTAAATTTCCAAAGTGTGTCAGTCATTGTTAGAAGCAATTCTGCAATAAAGCACGTGCTCCTGACTAGTAAGTGTAAGTCAAATTGAGGGCTTGTTGAGCGATAATCTGCACCGGACATATTTTTTGAGATGATGAACATTCCACAAGTTTACATCCAGTACCCATTGTATTAGTCTGCTGGTGTTCTACTATTCTTAAAGTGAAAACACTCCTAGGCTTTCAAATGTCTTTTAATCTGTTAACTGAAGGTAATTATTAAACGGCAATCCCGCCTCATCACCTGTGTTTATTGTCCATCCTTTTCGAAGGTGTAATTTATCGGTCTATATTTCCCTCGAACCCTGTGGACGACAATGTTTATCTCAAAATTCTAGTCATTTATCCTCGATTTTGACCGGAGGAAAGCAGTAAGGATGTACTTTAAAGTGATAAATTGTATACCAGGTGCAGTTGAACGCTACGCCTTAGCAGAAAAAATAATAAATCTTGGATAAGAGTATTATGATTGATGGTATGAAGCGACTGTTTTAAATTGCTTGTCAGCCTCTCACCAGAAAAATGTTCAAATAAGGCAGTGAGAGGATATCGGATCTTCGGCTGAATGGCATCAATTTTCTTTCTGTATTTTTCTATCCTCAGATTTCATTTTTTCACTTTTTTGGCCTTCATCTAGTGTAAACGTGCTTGTAGTCACCTTTTCAGCGACTAAAAGAACTGTCTTATCCATATTACTGGCAAACATGTCTTCCACTTCAAACCACTATCCCAACAACCTGATCAACCTTTCAAATGGAAAATGTATTGTGTGACCACAGGTTTAGGTATTTATAAACTAAGCCCCTCGACTATTTAAAAAAACAAAAATAGGAAGAGTCCTGAAATGCTGAGTGGACTTGGTTCTTTTATGTATTGGGAATGGTGTCATGGTGACACCATGGTGACACCATGTTCACCGAAGGTTGTGCGTTACCTGCGTTCTCAGGCTTCCGTTTTTGAATTGTCAAGTTTCCTAAATAGAGATCTGCACCTGATTAATGTCAATATTAGTTCAGAAAGCTTTAACAGTTTTGTAGGTTATGCACTACCATATGCAACCGCACATTTCATTAAATTTTGCCACCAATTTTTGAAACAGTTTTATTGAATTCTGTGTTTTTTTCTTTCGAAAACCGCGGTATCAATACAATAACAATTTCTCGGAAACCATTTTCAAGTATTTTGCCACGAAACAAATAATGAGATAATTATTAATCTCAGTCTCAAGAGCCTCTCCTTCACTGACATTGCTGCCAAGTTGGAAATGACCAGGCCAACAGTTTACAAAAATATCGAAAGTTATAAGGATTTCGGCCACATCGACAGGAAGCCTGGTAGTGGAAAAACAAAAACGATCAAATCCCTTGTCTTATTAGGGCTTTCCGGATTTTATGCGTTGCAATCCAGTCCGGAGCACGAGGAAGGTGGATTTGGAGCTCAAGGTGTCGCAGCACACGGTCAGGAATGTCGTGAAGAAGGCCCTTAAGGCTAAGTCAAGTGTTAGGACAAAGGATCATCTCGTTATTGAGGCTGTGAAAGGGAAGAGATTGGAAAGGGAAGACTACACATTGTGATCTATGCAGACTAAAAACTCTTCACGGTGGATTGGGTGCCCAACAGTGGAACAGATCGCTACAAAGGCCCCCGGAGGTAACAGAGGTACGTGAGAAGGTGAATACAAAATTCAGACCCAACATTCTACATCTGTGATTGTCTTTGGTCTGATTAACTCAGACGGAAAAGTCATTCCCCTGTGTTCATCACGACCGGGGTCGAAGTGAACACATACGTGTACCTGGATGTTATTCAGAAACATGTCAAGTCTTGGTTAGATTCCAACTATACTCCAGACAACAATGTTGTCATCCAGTAACATGGTGCATCTTTTCATAGGTTATGGAAGACACATAAGTGGCTAGAAGACTAAATGCCTTATTTTTGGTCCAAGAATATGTTGCCACCATCCTCACCAGACTTAAATTCCATCGATTACAGCATTTGGACGTATGCCAAGGGAAGGCCGGTAGCAAGCCTCACAAGAATATTGAGGTCTCAATTGGACGAGAGTGGAACAAGATGCTACCGGAGTACATCAAGAACACGTGTTCCAAGTTCAGACCAAGAATCGAAGAAGTCATTGCTAACAATGGCTTTCATATTGCACAGTCAGTTTCTAATAAGACTTTTTAATATTTCATGTACAATAAATTTGTTTCTCCGGTAACTTATGCTTAATCTGGGACAGGTTGTAGGTGAGATCACTAAAAATACGAAATTTATGAGCGCATGCGGTACGAAATAGTAAAAAAAGGCTCATTAAATTACAGTAAATTGTATGTATTATAAAACCATTAGGTGACTCTTGCAGGAAGAATTGAAAATAGCAACAACGTCATTTTGTGAAAGAAGGAATACTACGTGTCAATATCACTCAATGAAGAACCGATTGTACGCATTCTAACCAATAAGAGGTTTTATTGCTTTTATTGTCATTGCAATACCATTATGGTGGAACCGATTCAGCATTATCTGAAGGGTATTTTCTCACCGGGTTTTGTGATTAAACTCGATATTCTTCACAGGTTCACACATACAACATGAGGCTTTGAGCTTGGGTTCAGAATAGGATATCTGGGGTTTGGGTACGAATTCGAATGATATTTTGTGTCAAAGCAGGCAATTTGTATGTGAGTGCGAACGAGGATTAGAAAGCTTGATCCATGGATACCTAACATTTAAATATCCCGTCGATACAGGAGAACACGTAAGGCAAACCTGGCTAGGTCGAAGAAAATTAAGGCATAAACCTGCGTGGATTGCGCAATTTCGTTGTGTCAACTGGAAAGTGTCCCTGCGACAGTACTTGTACTTGGTAGAGCTGCGCTAATGGCTAATCTAGCCAACCTAAATGATCTCACGGACTGCAGCTCCCTTCGTCTGTCGAATCGCTGCGTTAGGTCTGGACAGTTCAACACATTCAATTTCCCAGCGTTGGAGAAAAATAATCAATTCAATTTCTTGAAGAATGCATTTGTTCCAGGCGTCAAGTTAACCTCTTCTTCGCCGCCTTCATGTGGAGTCTTCCGGCATGGCTGCTACAAAATCCCCGAGAGATTCCAGTTAAGCCAAAAATGATTGAGGTAGTTTGGGTTTGTTCTTTGTCGTCCACTTCATGAGCACCAGCACCGGCCATGACTGTGCTGGCTAACACAAACAAATTTGTCCATTTTACTCGAAAACATGTATTGTACGGATTGCCTAAGCCACGACCGTCACTTGTAGTACTTCCTTAGACAATTCAAAAATATACATGTCGCATCCAATTGATAATATATCCAAAATACAATTTGGTTAGCATACGTTAGCTTTCGATAAATTCTCGTCAGGCTTTTACATCTGTATCACTGAGTAACTGAGTCAAACATGTGGGTAAGCAGAACAAATCGTACGGTTGTCAGGGCTGGGGAGGGAGATGGAAAGAAACGAAATCGCGGTCCGTCTTCTGATCAACATCAGAGGGATGGCGGTTGCCAGGACAGTTAATTAGATACGAGTGGTTAAATTGGTGGCTTAAGGCTACTGCAATTGTGGCTGTATACGGTTCTTTTGGGAGCACAGGACCGGCTCTCATAGATTGCTTGCAGCCGCTTCTGCCGTAGCCAACAGATGCTGTCCAAGGAATTTTGAATAGGTTGTGGGGACCTTGTAAATTACCCGGAATGCCTCTTTTGCATCTACATAATGGTCTGTGTTTACCACTTGCACGAGAATACAGCTGTTTATGTTCTTTATTTGCCCCTTTCCTAACCATGCTGGAAGGTGTTCTCTTATCCTTTAGGACACACGCCGGCTCGCGCGACCAATATATATTCTGCCCCACAGGAGCAGGTAAATGAAAAAGATGCAAATAGAGGTGATCTGGGCTGGCAGTTTGTTCTTGCCCTCTCCGTATAGGATGGGAGTAGTCGAAAAGCAGTACCTTGGCGTCAGCTGCTGGAAAGGTTTTTGATACAACTTGACTAAGGCATCTTCTTGAGAGTTCACTTTCTGTATCACTCTTAAATGGGACCCTGATGAAGAGTTGTTTCTTGCTCGCCGTTAGCACGGCGATCTTTGGTAGTCTTTCGGCCATGTTCTTAACAACAAAATGAGCTGAATATCGGTTCTGTTGAAAAAGGCTTCTTAAAACATTAAGCTCTTCTTCAATGCTTACCGTCGAACAGATCCTTTTCGACTTTTGTGTCAAACAGCACACTAAATTACGCTTAAAGTTTGGTGGTACAAAGCTCCCAAAATGGGTATATTGCCTCAACCACGTCTTCTTACGATAGACACCATGCCGAATACTCCCGTCAGACCTTCTACTCCGATGCACGTCAAACAAAGGGAGCGATCCGGACTCTTCTTGTTCCAATGTTAAATTGGATTTATGGGTGCGCCTGATTAAGAGTATCCATTAGAGCTGATATGTTTGGTTATTCAGATGCAATCGCCAAAATACGATCCACGAAGCGCCCAGAATATTTTAGACTGTTTATCTGTCGACGAAACTGTAAAGCTTCCAGCTTGCTCATGAATATATTCGCCAGAAGCGGGCCAAGGAGTGAGCCCATAGCTACTCCGTCCAGCTGTCTGTACAGGTTGTTTTCAAATAGGAACTGCACGTTCAAGGTATATCTAAGTAAACATTCCTTGAGTGCATTCATTGTTGTTCCTATATCCTGCTGATCGGGAGGCAATTAAATGCTAGATTTAAACCGATATATTCCGTCTGTAGGACGTGACTGGTTGTTTTGCCCGGCATAGGTAGTTTTTGATCCAGTAGAAAGTGACGACCTTCTTATGTGATGTGAATTCCCAAGTGTGTACGTTGAGATATCTACTTCCGAAAAAGGTTTGGAGGAAATACCATATATCGTAGTTCCTACCATAATTGCCATGAACAAAGCTTAGGAAAATTGTATATAAAAAAATCGCCCTTTCGTTCAAAATGTCTGTCTTATTCCTGTCCGAGGTCGTCTGTATTGAGTGTGACCACCGTAACACCCAATAAGCATTTCATTCGTGCTGCATCCAATCGTTTGCAAGGAACGTAAATGTATATAACCAGTGTCATTTGTGATAGTATAACAAAGTGAGTCAATTCGGATCCCGGGCATGACAGCTCTTTCGTCGTTCCTTCTTCATGCCGTCTTGTTTTGCATTCTTCTTGTTTCAGGTATGTTCATCTTTTATGTTAACCAACATCTTTTCTCAAATGAATTTGATCGTAATACTTACAGTTTGACATATTATAATAGTGAAGTTCAACAGAACGATGATACACTTAAACCATTTTCATACATATACAAACAGAAAAATTCATGTTCCAACTTCACTTATTTGCAGTACGCAGTAAAATTGGAAAAGAATAGTTGTTTGATAAATCTTTCTTTCAGCATGTGCCAACCAACAACCAACCTATGAAATATGCAAGAATCGTCATGAAGATTGCTTGAAATTACATTACAGAGTTGGAGATGTTAACAAAGGTCGTCTCTGTCGTGAGGCCTGTGGAGCGCAACGAGGTATGTGAATTCATAGCATTCTGGTTCTGTAAGGTCTGCCTGTCTGCGTTTCACTAGGTTACAGATTATTGCTCATGCACCACATATTGCAAACATTAAACTCTTTAATTTACTCCAGGGGAACTAACTAAGGACTGGACAGTCTACCACTGTGAAGAAAAACCCTCAGAATGCAAACCGTACCAGATTTATGGAAGAGATGACTTTGACGTTTCTGTCGACAGGCACGTTATGTGTACTGCAATGTGCCGTTTTGTCGCAGAAGGTAAAGTATGTGTTTAGTTTCCATATTTTTCGTGTGTTCATTTTGTTATCCTTGCATACATATGCCAACGTGTTAGGGTAATGTTCTGACTTGAGCTTCGATCTAAACCTAATTATCACGCATTCAGTAAAAGTATTTTTTTCAGCTCAACATAGCTCTACAGACCGTCTTGAATTTTGTTCGGAAGACAAGAAGAACTGTATAGATATAGAGAGAAGAGATGGAAAATTCGATGCCTTTAACAAGTGCGCCTTCATGTGTGATGGCTGGACAACGTGTACGTTTGAATTCTCTTGTTAAAAGCATATGTCATTGCATGTTATAATTTGGTTTTTTGCTGTAAATCTTATATAAGTCATTTGTTTATTTAAGTGAAAAACACCAAAAAACACAATACCATCCTCTGCGCAGATAACAACTGTCGAACAAGGATTCTACTTCTCCGGGCCTTATGAAGAAGACCCATTCGGCAGCTTTAAAAACTGTTTTCAGCCTTGCTTATCAGGTATTAATTCACCTTTATTGGCAATAACTGAAAAATATTATACGGTTCAGATTCAAAAACTGGATCCAAAATCTAGGTTTTCCAACTGAACTTTTTTTCTGGTAATAGGAATTAGAATTGGCATGCCAATTTAATATCCAGTTTTCCGTTGAAATTAACTGTTTACCCCGCAGCATGTTGGGTGCAGAGATGGTGTCTTGATTGTGAATTATGTCATCGTAATATTAGAATTGATTTCCATCTACCGCACTCTCCCAACCCTCATTTATCTAGGTGGTATCGGAAGACAGCACCAGGAAGACCGTAGGTGGGATTGGGTACTTCGACCAAAAGACCTAAACTGTCGATCTACTCACGCCATACATGATCTGGTTCCCTTCAAAACACATTAGGTGTTCAGATAAAGGGAGGTGCTGGTTAGATGATCGCCTTTTTGCGTATGCTATAGAGCGATCCTTAAAGATCCATTGAATAATGAAGCATAAAGTGAAGTTTCCAAGTGCAATCGAGAGGAATCGCATACCAATTAAAAATCTACCCACCGATTAACTGTTTTTCAGAAAACATAATTAGCAGGTTCATTAGTCTTCGATTTCATACTTATAATTTCTATTTGAAATTTTAAAATCGCGTTTTTAAACTCACAAAATACCTTAACAAACAAAAATATTTTGTAGATTGAAGGCACTCAAATCAAATAACATAAATAAACCAATCCTGTTTCTGCTATGTCTATAATCTGGTACATACAAGCATTCATGTTTTCGTGCATTTTGGGGAGCCCTCCATGGCTCTGGAGTTAAATTTAACATATTTAAGATTCAATATAGCTGTGGATTCCAATTAATTGTTCTCCCTTTATGTAGTTAATAAAATTTGTGATTGAATTACTGTAATATTTCTTATACATATTATTTCTTCTTTAGGTTAAACCGGTCAATTGGTTGCGGGTGGACATGGTTCAAATGTTTCACATTTTTAATTGAATAACAAAATACAATTTGGTTCCCTTATGTGACATTGTTCATTTCATAGATGATCAAACATGTCGAGACTCTGAAGATTGTGTAGCGAAATAGCAAAAACACCACACACCCATCCAATGATAGACTGATATATATGAATTCCACCAACGACCGATATTTTTGAAGCGCCCGTTACTTTCTCCGGAATGCTTTGCAACTACCTGATGAGGTTGAAGTTGTGATTGGATTTAACAAATAGAGTGACCCTCAGAAAATGCTTAGTCCATTTTTCACAAAACATTCAGGCTTTATATTTATCTTAGCCGCTTAGACCGATAAGGTCAGGTACGAGGTTATAAAGCAAGCAAATAGTCAAATGCCGGCCTCACTCAAGGGAATACTGGTGTTTTTTAATTGGGTAGCTGAATACGTACTAATAGAAGGGAAAATGTAAAAACGTGTGAGACACTAGATAGTTCGATCAATGTTTGTTGTTTCTACGTTTAAAGAACTAGCATTATCAGGACCGAATGTTTTCTTTTAAAAAATATTGTGAGCATAACCGTGTTTAATGTACACAACCTGAAACAACCGTTGTGATAAGACTTTTTCAGGGGTTTATGAAAAGATTTTGGTTGGGTTTTGCGGTGATTCATATATTTCCGCTATCACTGACCACTTGAACTGCTGTACCGACCCATTCCTCGAGAAATTGCTTTAGAGCCTACTGTATATTGCCAATGTATGCAAAGTACAAGGATTGTTTTGAAAAACCCTAGTCATATTGTAACTATTCGATCTTGTTTGTAGCAAATTGTAATCAAAGTATGTAGTAGGTGAAAATATATTCCAGAACAAATTTGCGATACGTGATGAATTGGTGCGATCTTGTATAATACGTGTTAAACACGTATAAACGCCACCGATCGCAAACGGAACCCACTGGTCTTGTTCTGTCTTGGACCTCACCCTCGTGCCTCGTCAGCAGCCGCACAGGATCGAGTGGGGCACCACCTGGGGTTGGGTATGACTAGCTGATGACGGCTAATTAGCTAGAAATGGTTCTTTTAGTCTCCCTTGTTTTGTACGCATTGTTCAGACAGGTCAATAATCTATTCTAGAACAAAGTTGCGATATGCAATGTATGATACGGCTCAGACAGGTTGCACACTGGCTTCGAAATGGAATTTGAAACCTCAGGTGAATCAATTTCTTGTCCCAGCGATCGCGTCCACGTCTTCTCAGGCGGCATACCTTTGCCACTTCAAGTTTAAATAATTAGCAGATGGCAGCAAGTTCACTGCATGGCAGCGGAGCCTCAAATACGTCGATAAGCCAAACGTAAGAGTAACTGTAAAGTGCAAATGCGTTTGGCCTGAGACCGATCTTCTCGAAATGATTGCGTACCGCAAGGAAAAATGACATCTCATGTCCCAAAGCATCGACTGAGATCCTACTTTTTGCCAGAAGCAACTTTAACAGGTAAGTTGTGAAATCGATTTTTGAGCAAAAAAACTGCATTGCAGAAGACAGGTTGGTAAGAAGGTACAGCCAACGCAAGAAATATCCTCAGACGGGCTCAACGTCATTGACTAAACGAGATTCCGTGGAAGAAATAGAAAATGATTTTGAGGAAAAGGAGAAAAGGTGGCCTTTTCGGTAAAAATGTTTGAATTTTGAGTTTTTTCGTCCACTGGACTTAGTGCAAAAGGTATTTCAAGAAATTCTGCTCATCGTATATGACGCAGTGCCGATAAAACGAGTTGAAAGCTTGCGGAATAACTTGAGACTTGAAGTCCGGCACAGCTTATACCTATGAATATATTAGAAACATGAGGTATGAAAGTGATAAGTCAAGACTGTGGTGAGTACGCATTACAGTTTTATCGCAGTGACGTTTTACCAGTAGGTTGAATAATAGTCACTTTTGTGATCTTTTTGGATTCTGTACTAATGATGGGCAGGTATCTCCTTGAGCAGGTCTGCAGCCGCCTAAACATCTCAACATTTCAGGTTGGTCTTCGTAATCTAGACGTTTCTTCCTCCCAGGTACCCTTGATTTTATCGATTGCTAATCTAAATTCATTGACAATAGTCAAATATCATATTTATGCAGAGATTCCTTACAGAGTCTTTAGGAATCGGTCACTTCAAGACTGGGAGCTTTTAATTGCTTAAGGTTAAGGGCTGACGATCGCAACCTCCATTACAGCATTAAGAAAATTCGTTGTTCAGCCCAAGTAAAAGAAACACCAGTATCACATAAGTGCCTTTGTTTTTTCATTTATGCCGTTATTCCTTTAGATGGTCGAAACAGGAGAAGACTCCTTTCCGTTCCCTCACTCTTCGTTTGACGTTGCAGAGATAACAGGCTTTGCTATGAGTGACCATTTTTGTACTGCATTTGGCCAGCTCGAAGACCGTCACCTCGGTTCTCCTTTGTGGGTTGCCAGTAATACGGAAGCAACAGTGTAGTCTTGAACAGTTACTGGTAGGCAAATGATGACCCAAATCGTCTTTGCACTGTGTGTGCTGCGTTCAACAGCCACGGTCAGCTCTGCTGACGGCGTAAGTCACCAGTTCTTAATGGTGCCTTTTCTAGTCTCACCACCCTCAAAGAGGTAGGCAGTTTTGCCCTCGAGAATACTGCCAAAATATCTCAGACGGCCACCAACTTTCATGATGTCCAGAAGCTTGCGGCATTGGATGCATGTCTTTCAGAAGTTCTTTCGGAAAGTGCGTCAGGACTGGTATTGAATTTCACAGAGCGGTGAAAGTGCTTGGGTCGATGACGATCCAACTTACTATAGGCGATCTCCCCCATAACCTAATGGCATGATTACGCAAAAGCGACGATTGGCCATATATATGTGGCGCGAACTGAACCCTCTACTACGCACATGACAGTTCGATCGGGGAGAGTTGACGATGTCCACCATATTCATTATGGCAGCTGGAATGCATGCGTGGTGGCCTCCGTGCTTGCACTACAGGTTAAATAACTGACTCATCTTAAACACCAGCAGTGCTCATTTTGCTTCACCGGAACGATGTGCGAATACGGAAAAAGATAATTGTCAAGACGGTTTAAAAGCTTTTAGTATTTTAATGTTTATTTTTTGTACATTAGAAACAAACGACCAATTTTTCTTTTGAATTTCACAAAGTATGGAAATAGCAAATAAGCTAAAAAAATTGAAAATGCCCGTCGTTAGCCAATGACATTTGTACCGCAGGACACCTATTATAATAGAATGGTTAATATCGGTAATATTTGGGCAAGAGAATAAAAAATCTGAGATATTTGGCAAAAACGGTCATAAAATGCAAATTTACTGTTTTAGTAGTTCTATTGTTGAATTTTCAGAATGTGACTTAAGATAGTGCCACATGGTGTTATAACTGAGTCCTTTGACCATAAAACATTACACCTTAAAGTCAATGGGAGTAGAAGACGTAAACTGAAAAAAGTATGACAACATCGGTCAGTTTGAGGCCACGCTGAGTAAATAATGCTTGTAAAGACTGGGTAACCAAGTAAAGATCCCAATCAGCACCCATGAACACTAAAGTATAATTAATTCAATCTATCGAAAACACAATAAGTAGCTGAAAAACATATACTTATGCAGCGATGGAAATATATAAGTTCCGGGCAGCATGCTATCACCGGCAAATACAATGGAAACCCAAATGGCCATTTCTGGCTTACTAGACGTCATCAGCCAGAAATAACCAACCCTAGGTGTTGTGACATCCTAGGCTCGAACTCCTGAACTGTTGGCTAGAAACCCAACGCTCTCACCCCCTACGCCGCGAGCTTGTTGTCTTGTCGGTTTCGATTGGGAATATTAACAATGATGGATGAAGGTTTACAGATAGCTTACGGAACTCACTCGTTCCGTTGTGCCTTGGAGCTCACTCTAGAGCCCCACCGGCATCAGCAGAGCAGCTAGTAATATGGATAAAATGATATCCGTTCGAAAGGCACGTAACTTATCTTTTAAAATGAGCAAAGTTTCAGTAAACAAAACTTGTGATATAAGCACTTTGTGTCCTGTTGCCACACGTGCCAAATAGATTGCGTAGAACTAAGAGAAATAAAACTTACACCTAAATTTCGGTGGACACGTTTTTTCGATTTTCTCTGTGGAATGTTACAGCTAATTTGCCTGATAAAAGCATGGTACCGTTTTAACCTAAGTCGCATATGCACGTGAATACGCAATGAAAGAAGACGCCAAAAATGTATTTTATTTTGCAGTTAACATTACACAAGTTCCTCTGCTATTAAATAATTTAAACAATAGCCCTTGCATTTGATCAGTGCTCGCATTCGAATGTAAATCTTATATTTACCAACAATTTGGTGCAGATTATGAATCGGTGACGTTGTACTATTTTAGGGCTACTCAATGTGTTGGTTGAACTGAAATAAACGTAGGTGGCCCGATCAAGCAAGGCGTATGTAGGATTCATAAGCACCTTCTACAAAGCTAAATCGAGAATCAACTTGTAACAGGAAAGGCGTAGTTATTTCCATTGAGCAGAATTACATGACTCTTTCAAATTTTAATTTGTTTGTGAAGTTATCTAGCTTCTTATTTTCTCTACATTTACATAGGTTTGGATTATGGCAAAAGTGCGAGCCAGTAATGCAAATGCTGTTACCTGTAGTAAACCACACACGTCCAGTGTCGGTATATACTAAACAGGCGAGTGAGCATGCAAGGGCATTGAGAAAAATGGACGAACTCTCACAGGTGGTGGAACACTGGGCAGCCTATGGACACGCCTTTGTTTTCAGAACACCCAGGACACCCAATTCCCAAGCCGAGGCGTCGATCAGACAGCCAGAGAAACACTGGAAGCATGGTGCACCACAAACACTTCCATAAACC
Source organism: Schistocephalus solidus (assembly GCA_017591395.1). Classification (NCBI taxonomy): domain Eukaryota; kingdom Metazoa; phylum Platyhelminthes; class Cestoda; order Diphyllobothriidea; family Diphyllobothriidae; genus Schistocephalus; species Schistocephalus solidus. The sequence continues at coordinate 50,800 of WEDG01002635.1, read as the reverse complement.
CCAGTCCGATTCTGCCGGCGTCTAACCAGGATTCTCGAGTGTGGGTCAGTCAACGAAATCGTAGACAGGAAGTCGGACTGGATGTGATCGTGAGCAAATCCAGTATGAGCAAGGGCGCAGGCGGCCATAACCGTGAATCAGCCACAAACCCAGCTGTAGGGTAAATAGCGGAGAACGCAGGCCAGCATGACCTCTGTATCTGCATGTTGGATGCTTGCTGAGGAACGCAGCAGTTCTGTGCATTTACTATGCATAAGAATGGAGTAGTTGCTCGCTTGAACCAGCTTTCAGGAAGATTAGAATAATAAAAAAGTTTTCTTTTAATGTGTATTATTCCATTGGTGTCTACTGAATGATCTGAGAAATCTAAAAATGTTATTTGGAACGCATAGTTGGCCAAACGGCTGATAGTGCCATCGGCGTGAGCCAATTAATTAGTTAACAAACATGGGTCCTCTGATGAGAAGTGTCGGATGAGATGTCACTGAGATTTGCGTAGATGAATTTCAGGTGTCAAATACGTGAAGGTTACACCTCAGCATAAAGAACGTGAAAAAATGCATATTACCCAATAATAGTTGTGCCAGCGACTTTTTTACCTCATCGGCTCCAATGGGTAATTAGTTGTATTTACGAGCCAAATTTGTCATGGATAGAGCACATTAATCTGAAAGGCTATCATTTTGTCCATCTCGCCAGCCCCCTGGTTACCAAGACCTTGCATCTAACCCATCTCGGTAAACTGTTACTGAAAACATTTAAATTCGTGCATTATAACCAGATTCATTTTTATCTACAAAAAGCGTTAGATATAATGTATTTTTCGTTTTATAGACCGTAATTTAACATGCAGTGATGATTAAACTTCGGAATCATTATTTTATTAAATAATTAGTAAAAGACACTTCATGACGGCTTTATTAGGGCAGGGTTGGAGCTCAAAATTTTGGGCTACGTGGGAGGTTTAGCGAGAGGTTTTATAGCTATTGCTAGGGCTACAGTACGTTGCTGGTGTTGGGGTCCTAAAGGTGCTTGAATCGCCTTAAAATTCACCAAGCATTTGCATTTAACCTGGATACTACTGATTATGGCCTCAGGAAGCCACGACTTGTCATTAATTATTCAGTTAATTTTTGCATATTTTTTAACTTACTCAACTATTAAACAGTAGCCATCTACCAATCAAAATTATGCACACGTTCTGTGACTCAAATACTTCAAATAAATATCCATATTTTACCATTAAATATTCTCAGGTGGACAATTCATCAGGTGGTAACCAGTTGAGCGTCATTTTTACATCCACTGGAATGTGAAAGTCATTGGGCTGGTGTTCGTGTTCACAACATAATCTGTGACATGCACCGTTTCATTGATGATAAGGATGGGCGTTATCATCAAGTGAACCCTCAAATATCATCGAATATGACTAAGATCAATTAATAAAGGTTTTCGAAAAATTCACCTACTTTAAATGCTGAAAGATGTTTGCGTACTTTACCTCTTTGCGGGGTTAATTCAAGGTAAACCTTGGGAGATTTTACAGTTTTTTTCATTTCCATGAAGACGTATGAAAACGTTTCCGTTATGACTTACAGAAATAACTTTTCCCTTTATGTTGAATTCTTTGGTGAAACATTTATATGTTGCTAAGCTTTGGTACACGATTGTTAATGCACAACTGTGTGGCTACATAAATATTAAGATATACCAAAAACTGCTGATTATTTGCTCTTCCGTTTCAAAATCATGCATAAGCCGAAATTGCATCATAGAAAAAGTATCTTGCTTTATCCTAATTTACTACACATTTTGGTGGCGAAAATTTCTAATAACATATAACTGTGTATCGAAAAAGCAGCATAAAGTCTGGACATTGAAACAAAGGATTGTCAGTAGACAATATTACTGCGATTTTGGGCATGAACTAAGTCAAGTTTGCAAATATTAACTTTTAAAGCCAATAATACGTCTGAGTTTCTTTTGTTTGTTTGATTGCACCCTGCATCATTGGATGTATATAAAGGGAAAAGAGCAGTTTTCAAGAACCGAATGTTCAGTATGGCAAAACGATCGAAATTGGATTACTCTTTTCTCATAGAGAAAAAACGCGCGAATTCGCAAATTTAGTCTAGGATGACTACTTGCGTAAGAAACCGATAGAATACAAGGTAACGTGAATTTCTGCTCAAATATGTAAATATATTGACTGCATGCAAAACGGACATGTTCCCAAATAGTTTAAGCGAAAAGTTTATGAATTACATTTACGTTGCGTACTATTGATCGTCCCAATAACCTTCATCGTGTTTCATAGGTCACTTACTGTACATGAATGTATAGTACAACATATAGTTGGGCAAACCAGTTTCCTAATATGCCTAATATAGATCAATAACTGATGCAGGAAATCATGTTAAAAGCGAATGTCTCTCCCCGTGAATCCTTAAATGACAAAAACAGCAAATTGAGTCATCTACCTTAGCAATAATCATCACATGTATATTCTCTTTATTTTAATTGATGAGTGTATCATACAATAATGTTTTTTAGCAAGAAACGCCTTACTTATCGTTGTTTCTCGGTGTGATATTTATGCGAACTGAAAGCCTCAAACGCTGACTAACATCGCAGAATTTCGTCTACTACTGATATGCATCAGACTCACTTTATCTCTATCAAACGTGAATTTGCCGTGCACCATGTCAAAAGTATTTTCAGTAGCCAATAACCCATGGTTCAATGAATTTTTGCAGTGTGCACAATAATGCCAAATATAATGTGCGCTTACTAGCCAGAATAGAGTGGTCTATTCCAACACACAATAGCATGAGATCATTTAGAGTTATGACGTGTCTTATCTACCTGTTTTGGCTTGCCTTATGGGTGTACGATTGCAAACCATCTAACGATAACTTTTCAAACATTTTCGGAGTTTTTGCGATTAACATATGAGGAGCTCATAGGTTTCTTTAAAGGTTAACATGAGCTTTATAATTATTTTGTTTGTTCTAGTAAAACAATGCTCCAAAAACGAGAAGATTTTCATAGTGCAAGTACGACGTCCTGGAGTGATAAACTATATGCCTGGCTTTTACATTCATGTGACGTTATGGAGAGTATATACTACGTTTGCCAAATGCGTGCCTTTTAATTTCAACAGATGAAGAACATTCGTCTACAAAAACTGGAAATTTTGATTACGAGTACTCTTATAAGTCATTCAATGTGCTGCTAATTATCTAATACGTTAAAAAAAACTTTGAAGGGAAGTTACAAGGAGAGTGTAAGCAGTGATTAAACCAAAAATACTATATGCGTTAATCGAAGCATTCCAAGTTTTTAGCCTTAAATTTGACCAAGCTTAATCACATTCCAGTAAAATTCTTGGTAGTTTTAATGAGGCTAATGTCTTGATACCTTAAACTCTCAACTATTTACTATCCAATTTAAACGCCTCATCGACTACATGCAGTAGATAAAAGAGAAAAAGTTCTGTTCAACAGATTTTTAACGAAATAATTATGGGAAATCAAAACTGTCTGCTTTTTGATGCATATGATAGTAAGAGTAAAAATGTTGCTGGTTTTCGTGGAGAGAAGCCTCTGCTCATATTCAGGCATTGCAAATTTTAAAAAAATATGAACATGCTTCCTGAGTTTCAGCTAGCTTAGAATGTAAGGGAGATGACAAAGATAGCGAATATCTATTTCGCCAAATTTCCTCAATTTGTTTACATTTATCAAAATGCAAACGCTCACATACGGGTTCTCGGCAGAATTGCGAAACACAAAATATAAATTTTGTCATACAGTGAACTTCTGGTGGGGATTCTTGTCTCATGGGATAAGAACTTCGGCTCTGCTCAAGCTTTGACCCTGTGTTTTTAGTTTCAGTTCCCACCAAAGCCGACCGAAATTTACTGAAATATGTCACATTATTTAAAAAACCTCGTATAATACGTTGCCCCTTTAAATCGTGCCATGATATGGTATTTCACTAAGGAATGTCCACATATAATTCTCTATGGCAAAGTCCTGAAAATAGTCGAGAGTTTAGTCAACTTTTCAAATTCCATAAGATGACCAAAACTTTCTTATACCCTAAACAATATAACTAACATTCTTCTTCACATCGGAGGCCTTTTAGTTAGCTTTGCTGAGGCAGCCAACTTTAACTAATGTGCACTGATATCGAACATACATCCTAAAAATACTGCAGCAAATGTGTGAAATAGTATTCTTTTGTGATTCAGCCTTCGGTGTGTAGCTTCGACAAAGAAGCTGAAAACTCACACAAATAAAACCCCTGTTCGGTAAAAGTACAATAGCCGGACTCACTGAAAACATGGACTCTGGATCACTTGTCCCTTGTTTTATTTTCACGCGTTTAACTTTCGTCCTTCAGTCACCTGCGTACCCATCTAGCTCTCTTTGACGCCGGTTCAGGTATGCTTTCCCTAACACCGAGCCATGAATTCGATTCCCAAGCCACTCACCCATGGGATAGCCTTTCCGTTTGCCTTAAATCCCGCGGGTTCAACTTAGTCCATTTTTAGCTTTTACCTAGGTCAAAATTACCCCTACCTTCTTCCTTTATTCTTCCCAGGATTTCTGCTTCCTTCTTCTGCCCTAACCATAAAATTCATTTTATCATGGCTCCCGTAGGGCAGTTGGCCTTGCTTGCAACGTTCTCACTGGGTTCTAATTTTGTGCTTCCACGCCTTGTGGTTCAAGTAAATCATGTCTCCATCCTCTTGGCCCCTTTCTGTGACTGGCATGATAGCCTCTACCGACAGCACTAAGTCTCTCTGGCAACGCTTAAAGGTCAATGATGCTGAATGCATCCTGAATAGATTACCAGTTAGGGTGTAAGCTAGGGGTTCATAAGTCTACGATTCTCCACACTCGATGGCTATCGAAAACTTAACACTCAGTTAAAATCGTTATGTTTTTCTTTTCAGTGAATTCGTCTGAAATTACCCACTATGAAAGTTAGAAAGAACTTAAATTTACAACCTTGTCGCTAGAAAAGCTGAAATTTCATTTCAGGCTCTTGTTACTTATGTCTTGGAACCTGCACTTGGCCACATAAGCAACTATGCTTACTGGCCGGTATTCAACTTTTTTCAACTTTCTTACAGAAAAAGCGGTTATTTGTTGGCCAAAAAAACTGGACCACGAATATTTTTCTCACTCTATAGTATCTTTAGGGTAAGGGCTCAATAAGGTTTCCACTGCACAATCATAGAACTCTATAGCTAAAGAATGAAAACAAAATAGTAACCATAACTGCTGGCTGAATAGGGCACATTTCACAGTAAAACATGTCTGTAATATAATCGTTGTTGCTCTAAGAAGCACCAGTATCTAAGCCACATCAACGGAAAATGAACTCCCCAGCCAAACTCATCACAGTGTCCTTTCCATTTAAGAGCAGGCAAGGCTGATTCAATTAATAAGCACTAAGTCCTGTAATTGAAGACGCCTAAAGTAAAGTTTAAATTTTAATTTCGTACTTTCACGAATCATCTGAACAAAAGTATTTAAGGAGGGTTTGTCTGTCTGCCTAACATTAAAATGTTAATCATTTGTTGCCAGCATCAGCCAAAAGGACTAGTGAATTCAGAAGGAAAAATCTATACAAACATGATGTGAACAGTTGATATTCAATTTAACCCAAACAGCTTACCAACACTTTTTTGAGGCATGATTCCAGATAGTGATCAACAAGTTGGTCCCTAAATCCTTTTTTATAATAAAATACATCCAGGCAGATAGTTGATTGACCAGCGGGAGACGCTGGACATTCAGTTGCTACACCCCCGGGCGAGATGCACATACTCCAACAATGTTTGATTTGCTACCTACCTTGCAAAACACCAGCCGTTTAGTGGTTACTTTGTGATGTTTTCTAGACTTAGAGTATTTATTTTAGGTAACCAACAACAGCATATTTTCGAAAATTATTTTAGCTCTCTGTCTCTCGTGTGTTCCAGGGAAGACAGGTTTTTGCTGAATATAAAATCAGACGGTTAAACGTAGGCCGATATTATGAATGAATATTAGCCACTTATATTGAAAAAAGTATGCGTCCATAAATTTTGAAAACCTAGTCCTCTACGTGACCCCTCAATCAGTTTTGTAAGAATGCAGATATTTATGGCGCTCAGGCCAACGGCTTTCTTGCTTTTCGTCATGGCATTATTTTAGTGAAATATAGGAGAGACTGGGTGCCTTAAATTTCGGACATGACACGATGCCGGCTTTTGAGTGCACTTCATTTTGACCACCAGAAAATAACGCACTTGTTAGGGATTTATTTTGTAGTAATTTTCGATGACCAAATAAAATCAAGTTTATTTATAAGAGAAATACACAAAAATTAACCCTCTTGTAATTATGGTGTAGGAAAACCCATCTTTTCAATTTTCAATGCTTTGATATACGGTATTTTTCCGTTTAAGAACTTCGTGTAACATTTCGCGTCCAATTCTATGTTGCATTTATACTCTGAGTTTACGGTTTAGGGTCTATCATTCTGAAAACTAACCATGTAAAGAAATTAGGATATTCTACTATGCATAAGGCTAATAACACACAGGGCACCTAAAATGTTGTAAGCGACATGGAATTCGTTGTTTGGTCTGCAAGAGGCGTTAATAAGTGGACAGATACGACATGATTCGAATGGACCTTGGAGAACGACAATGTGAATAAAATTTGATGACGCCGTGATTCTTAATGCAAGCAGCAAAAGAACGAATCTTTTTGTGGATGTTTTCTTTAAAATATATTTTTCTACTATGTAGTCATTTACATTTAGTGACAAATGATACTGCCTGTGTAACCATCCTACCGACAGCCGCAACGGTTTGCGTTTAAACTGAGGCATCCGGGTTTGCTTTAAATATGTTACGATAGTGCTTAATTATAGTTAATATCATGGCCACACCAAATTTATCCTTCTTAATTGGATAAGCACTTGGTAAATTAAGTTAACCACTGTAGGTAGTAATTATTAGTTAAGCTTAGCATCATAAAGGCTGGATTGAGATTGCTACCGTGTGCTTGCTAAAGAGTGGAAAGCACATGAGATAGCTCTCGTCTTAATAATTTACTGGCTGCCTTTTCCTTGAGAATGCGATCTTATAAATAAGTCCTTCTTTTCTGCAGTTGCAAGGATAGACATGACACGCTCCCTAATATTTCGCAGAATGAATCTCTCTGGATCTCTCTTTCCACGGAGTGTGCTCTATAGCTGTTGGAACCCTGCTTCCAAAATTTCTGTCAAGCAGATTCGTTGCACTGTAGCCACAAATCCCTGAACTAAATTTCTTTTTTTGCTTTTATGGAACGAAACTATTTAATCATCCCATTTAGGTTTTTCATCGTCATATCTTGCGTTCCATAGATCTATGCTCTTGCCTGCGTAAAAGGACACCGAGGAAAAAAATCCCATTTCTCTCCTCTGCAGCAAAGTTTAGCAAGGTTAACACATTGTTTGATTTCTGAACTAAGCCGTTGATATCGGTGATGGGACTTGTCAGACAGAATTCATCGTCCACGTAGCTGCCGCAAAAATAGAGGTCACATATGTTATACCTGAGGCTCGTTTGCTCGACCTTACCTATGAAAAAAGTTGTCAGAAACGGTCCAAATAAGTTAACCCATTGCCACACCGTTTATTTGCCTGCTGCACAGAAACTGACATTTTTGTGCATCGTGTAAGTGGTTCTTTTCGGTTTTCCGTTGTGATGCCTAGCTGATAGTTTATTTTCTGAATAGCCTGACGTAGGTTGTTTATTTTTCTACCATGTGTACCTTAGTTTAAAATGATGAAACGTCTACCGACAGCATCCTTTGTCCACCAACGTCAATACCTTGGTAGCGTCAATAGATGCCAGGTGTCTTTCAAAATGCTTGGAGGCAGATAACTCTGACGTGACTTAAAAATTTATAACAACCATTTCGCAATTGTTTGAGTGGGTGAACTTCGTGTATTAAAGGTTGGAAGCAGGTTAGGCCCATGTTTTTTTGCATTTTGGGAAGCCTAATATTCGGGATGTTGTCGTTTGCGAAGGTTTTAGTCCCCAAAAACCTCTGTCGGACAGAGTTTTCTGAAGCTCGTTAAGCACTTTCATTAATTGAACGTCAACGGCCTCGGTCCCATTCCTGTCTTTCTCGGATGCCGAGAACTGTCTAGGGTCCAATCTGATTTCTCATGCCTTCGCCAAATAGGCAGTGCTATTCCCCCTGTCCTACGTCTTAACGCTAGTTCAGTCTGGTTACGACGACATTTTCATGTGTGCAAAGCTCCCTGAGACCAGCAAGGTGGGTTTCTGTCAGGACGTCTTTGATCATTGGAGGTTTTCGTAAGTATTTTGTCATAATTGATATTAAAATATTTATAATAAATCCTTTTAAAGATTTAACGAAGCTTACAGTTTGGTTAATTCATCAACATCCTATTCGATAAGATCAGCACTGTCCGTGTTGGTCATAGACTATCTCCAAATTCAGCAGGCTATGGAGCGAACCTTTTTAGCAGATTGTTGGGACTTTAAGTCACTATGTTAAGTCAAATTCTTCTAACAGCTTATGCAAAGATTTGTATGCTCTCTTTCCTGTTGTATTCAAAAATGTGTTTTAACAGCCCATTATAAGATTTAAATGCTCACTTTGCTGTTAGATTCAGAAATTGTGCTTTTTTCGTGTCTGACGTTAACGAGTATTTGCGATATCCTCTTATAATGCGTGTCCCAATAGTGCATTAGGAAAGACTATACTGAACTGTCAACTGACTTTGAAATATGTACTAATTCTGACCTACTGCAGACTGAAAAGGGTAAATAAGCTAGAAACGACTACTCTCATGCTATCCGATGCGCAGTTTAACCTCCGATCGATATCTTTGTAAAGTAGGACAACCTAAAGATAGCTGAATGTGGTGCGTATAAATTGGCGCTGACGGTGGGCAAATTATATGCATTAGAGTCTTTTTTTACACTCCAATCGATACACCTTAAATCCATTTCAGAGACGAATAATTTCGCCAGTACGAAAAAGAATCTGCAAGCTTTTGTTTATCATCGTACGTGAAGTATTAAAAAACAAATAAAATTTACTCTCAATGTTGATCCGCTCAGGGAACCTAAGTTCCTCTCTATGGCATACATGTGCTTTGTATTTTTTTGGCTTAGGTTATCAACCAATGTATAATCGCCAGTCGTTTGGTTCATAGTCAAGGGTGATTTGACGAGTGGCATATGAGTTAAATTCAAATAAGCACAGGCATTCAGACGCTGAGTTGGTTTATTCAATAATGGCAGAGCATCATTTTCTGGTCACACAATCTTGTGGAGCTGGTTATATTGGTCGCACGAGTCAGCGCCTATCCAAAACAATAAGATAGCACCTCCCAGCATGGCTGAGCAAAGGGGAAGTCAAGAGCATAAATAGCGCCATCCTTGCACATCTTGTTGACACCGGACATAGTGTGGACCCCAGCGAAGCTTTCTGTGTAATTTATAACGTCCCACCAAAGTAGTCAAAAGCCACTGGGTCAACGTCGACTAGCAGCAGCAGAAGCAACTGCCATAAGGTTGAAGAGGCCGGTCTTGTGCGCACAAAAGAACCTCGTACAAACTCTGCATTTGGCTTGGCCAACGGTCGTTTAACTGCATGAATTCCCCGCCCCATCTCTGTCCTCCCCCTTCTCCTAGAACGGCTCTACCAAACGCTTAATGCCGCCTTACACACTGTTTCTTATCATTCTTTTCCTTTGCATACATCTCACATAACACACTTACACAAACATAAGAACATAATCTATTTCATGTTTTAAATTTCTTCTGTGTTCCAACGTTTCCCTATAACTGTACTGGCCTGAAGAGGAGTTATCGAAAGCAGTGCGTATGCTCGCCAAATCGTCTTTTGAATCCTGGATCTCGCAAACTGACCCTAAACATTTGACATTGCAACGCGTACAAGCACATATGACATAATACTAGTAGCCTTTAGGTGCGAAAGGTGAACCATGCTGATGACATCCACGTTTGTATACAATTAAGCAACGATTTTTGCATTTGACCCGATCACTCGAATTGTAAACATATCGTGATGTCAGTTTGTACTCTGTAATTGGTCATTTTCAATCGTTTGTGTATTCAAAATGAAATAGGCAACTTAAGCAAACTTTCACAGGTGCATATTTTAGAGTAAACTGAATGCGCAAAAATTAATATTAAGCAAGTGGATGAATTTAGTTGTGCAATAATGCCTTGCAGTACTGCACTCTGTAGTTTGAAGTCTTTCATTTAAATTCATGCCTATTTCGACAGAAATAGAAATTTCATCTTCGAGGAATCGGTGGCGAGACCATCGTTGGTTTTCTTCATAATCCATATAGTCTATTGTATGAAGAGACTTATTGGGATCTATAATTGTGAAGGAATTCTAAATGCTATGGAAAAGAAGATGGCAAAATACATTTGTAAAAAGGTTTTAGTTGAACTTTAAATACAGGCCTCAAAAGTGACATCTCAGGAAGTGTTCAAAAGCAGTTGTAAACTGTAGGAAAGATTAAGTGTAGGATTTTGCCGTGGACAGACATTTAATTTGATAGACAACACTGTAGAGACTGTTCGTTTATAAATTCACCTCAAAACGACTCGTCTGTTGTTCAGTTGACGAGAATATTGGATAAGTCAATTACTCTTTGTGTTTACGTCATCAAGCAATTGAACATTTACTTCAAAAATTCAACATAACCTGTCAGAACACAGCATATCTCTGTTGCTTTCAACCATTTATTTTCGAATTTAGCTATGCACTCAAGTTGGTTTCATATATCCTTAGTATTTACCTTTCATGTAAAATGCTAGGCAATGCCACAAGAACATCATAATCAACCCTGTTTTGTTTTATTCTCGGATAGCGTTGAAAACCTGAACGCACAAAAACATCGCTCCAATTGCTTACTACTGAGTTTGTGGACGTGTTTGCAATAACAACGGTCAATAGTAATAAGCAGAGTTAAAACGTATGGAGGATTACCACATACTTGGTGTTGATAATATGAATGAAATTTTCAAATATTCAAGAAGCAGGCTGACAGTAGATCAATTTATGTGCACTTGCATAAATCCTTGTGCAGCAACCTTCACTTAAATTCACTCATCTTTGAAAGCGGTCGTGAAATCTATGCTTCAATAGTGTGATTTGGCTAATGATTCCTGATGACTGAGTGTCAGATTAATAAATTTCGTAACTTAAATGTTTTGTCTTTTGGTCTCTTCGGTTTCGCAGAATGTCTCTGTTTAGGCAGAAAAGTTTGCAAATACCTTTATTAGTAGCAATCTTCACAAATTAGGGAGGAAATAAATGTTGACGTATAATCGGACAATTTTCTATGCTTTTAGCTGTCTTAACCTACGTTTGCACTTTCAAGTGCATGTTTATTGGAAAGGTCATTCATCTATATTTAACAGTTTGCATTAGTAAAAGCACTGAAACGCAATTGAAACTTGTATTTTTCTCTAAGGCAATCAGTTGAAGCAGGATGTGAACAAGTAGGATAATTCTAACAACCAAAAGTTTTGTAGAAGTTGAAAAACCCGCGTTGCAAATTTTTGTGGTTATATGCTCTGAGCACGCTAATAACGCCTAGGTGCCGTCTTTTGTTTAAAATTGTCAATATTTTTCGGTAATTTGTAAATGCTCTCCAGGTAACCAAGAAAATATCCAGCACTATTGATTACGTTACATTTTAAACAGATGGTAAGATACGCTTTGTATGCTATGAATTCTGCGAATGTGTAATTTACAAATGGATCGGACGGAAAATTAGTAGTTTTAGGGGTGTAGCAGTACTTATATAACTACCCTGTTGCGCATTTATAACTATTGAATGGAACATCAAATCAATCGCATATAGTGAAATTTTCCGCACTGTAAATAAAAAACTGAGTAGTTTCATGTGCAGCCGTAAAGGTACTACTATATTTGAGGACGTGAAAAACAAACAGTCAAACGATGCAATCTTTCCTATAACTTTAGTTTTTAAATTGATGCGGTGAGAGCACAACCGTCAGCGAACATTCGTATGCAAATTTGGATGAAGGCAACTCATTTAAGTGGGTGTTGCAATTTATTCAGTGCATTTTCAAAGTCAGCTGACTTTTTGGACGTTTTTCGGTGATGGGGTTTCTTGTTTACGTGGGTTTACAAGGAGTACTCAAACGTCCACCAACATACAAATAATGTCCACGAACCCACAACTTCAGCAAATGCTTTCAAAATATATCTTATTTAGAAGATGTGGACAAACACATGGCAGCTGGCATACCTTTATGCGCGGGCTATAAAGAAAGCCGAAAATTGAAATGTATTTACTGATATTTCAAAGACCTACCGCATTTTTACATTCTCTATGTATATGAAAATACAAGTTCCAAAAATTAGGTTTAGAAGAAAGCCACACTGTCGGTAAAAGACCTGCTTTGTCCTGTGGCATTTTGCGTCAACAGTAAAATCTACGATCGGAAACAGCATCACTAAGGCAAACCTAAGTTAATGTTTCTCGTACTTTCCATATCAATACCGATTAACTCCTGTGAATTAAGTTCAGAGGTGGCAGTACTATCAAGTTTCTCAGCCGATGAATTCTTATTTACCGCAAAAATAATCGTCTATGCTTGGTTTTCGGAGTGCGAATGACTAAGCAATTTAGGACCCTGACACTGAAATGGGGAGCATAGGCAGAAGGGCGCAACACAGACACTGATAGCGGATGGGTCATTGCACTTAATTGCAGTCCAGGAAAAGCATGGCTCAGTTTGCTCGCAATTCATATCAGTGTCAAATCCTGCAAACATTCCACCTCGCTAATTAAGGATTTCTTTGCCTGCCACCGCTGAATAACCGGTGATTTTGGAGCCAAGCAGCCGTGTGCCCGACCACCAACATCAGGGTTAATCTTCCTCCTTCTCCGATGTACTTGCTTTGCTCACACTTGCAGCCGATCCGGTAAAACGACTACAAACGTTTCCTGCTTTGACCGCGGGAAGATGAACCTAATAATCTGACGGTCTGGTGAGGGCTAATAAGCCAGAAATGACCATTCAGCTCTCTCTTGTTTTTGTTGGTTTCACCTTAGGAACATATACCACGAGTCAATGTTGTGTGTGAAATAGCAACCATTTGTGCCCCTAAAAAGAAGCTACCTGTAACCGAGACATCTCAACACAAATCTTTTTCTATTTGGTCTCTATGTCTCGCTTGTGCAAGCGCTGGTTGACGTGATTAGGCATTCGTCTTAAGCGCTTTTTGCTGCAAGTGTAAAGGATCATTGAAATGGCTTCTTAATAATCCTACTTTTTTGTTGATTTAATGTTCGTTGTTTATATGCAGTATGTGCGTCGTCTTTGTTGCCTTCCAGGAAAATATTCGATAAAACGCGTTTTTAACCATCCGCCATATATTCTGATTATGGCGTTTCGGTCGGATTAAATTGTTAGACTCGTTGTTCAGAAGCCGAAGGTGTGATTGCTGGAACAAGAAGCTTATGGACATGACGTTTCGGATTATTAAGCGAGTAAATCGTCAGAACTGGCCACAGAAACGGATAATAGGGTATATCCACCAAAGAGCTTATAGGATGCAGTGGCCAGGCAAACGCATGCCCACAATAATTAAAAACATAGCTGAATATCGAACTTGATTCTATGATTGTTTGTCTGCCCATATTAGTTGTTGGTTTTTAACGTGTCGATTATTCGGAAACGTGACTCGCAGTCACCGGGACTGCTAGTTGCTCGAACCCTCCTCACGTGGAAAAATATGTTTTTGGGCAGTACAAAATCTACACCTGGGAGGTCATTGCTTTTGTTCATTTAGTGCTTGCCGGACACAAGTTAATCATGTCTCACGTGATTTTCAAATTTCACGAGAATTTCAGTTACGCCAAACGTGAAGAAAATGAAATATAATATAACAGCAACGTTAATCCACGACCAGTCTCTAAATTTTAATTATAATTTTGAACTCTCGGTTTTTTTTCACAGGAAAAATATACATTTAGTTAGATTTTACGGTTACTAAATATAGCTGATTAAACAATATTAAAATGTTCTACAACAACATGCAGTTTACGAAACTGAAATTTAACTTATAGTGTTATTGATTTCATAGCACAGCCAGAAAAATGAGCCACAAATTAATTTTCAAGTCTACCAATTGCAGCGTTAATTCCTTCTAGGATTTTTATGACTGCCGTATAAAAGGGCATTAAGGTATATTCACACTTGAGCAATTTACAAAATTTACGAAATCGATTACAGCCGACTTATCGATAAATGCTTTTAGTCCATGCATATATATGATGTCCCGAATACCTTTCATTTTTATGAAATTCTTTTTATTTGCATTCCGAATATTTTCAATAACAGATGTAATCTGTTAATTGCGTCTGGTAGTCATCTGGTGGATTCTAGATTGATTGCTTAGGAAATTCTGCTTAGGTAGTCGGCTTACTGCATAAGAATTGGTGGATTCCATACGTTGCAGTAGGATGGGCGGGTAATTTGACACAAGTGTGATTAAACTCGCGGCTCCCAGTGGGGAAATCGTAGCTCAACTAGTTAGATCGCTGGTTGTACTAAAGCCTTCCCATGTCTGTTGTGGGTTCGAATGCCACCGAGGTTACTGAGTTTTTACAAATGGGTCAAATGTAATGTTTCAATTAATTTGCAGTTACACAAAGAACGCATAGTAAGTGACTCTTCGCTAGATGCTGCTATAATAGCTTAACTTTGAAATTAAAATATATTCTGAAAAACTCTTATGGAGTCCTTCGTATTTGGTGTTTTAGCGTACCTAAATTGTATTGGAGCTTAAGCTTAAATTGACGCAGTGTTCTGCTCTCTAGACTCACTTAATCTTCTGTATCATTGTCTTGGCCATGGTTTTCGATCTTAAATTGCTACATTACATTGCAGTTGATACTGTATCTGATGATGGGTTCGAGTTGGAATCCGAAACGTCAGGCGAATAAAGCTCTTGTCCCAGCGATCGCATCTACTTCTCTATATAACCAAACTGCACCAGCCACACCGAAACATTTGGATTTAAACTAAAAAAAGGCAGGTTGCTCGTGATTAAACATATTCCATCTTGGATCCCCACGAAAAGTGTCTTCATATATTGAAGCACGTATGTCTAGTCTGTGACGCGTTACAGTCAGTTGCCCGTCTGTGTGCATAGCGTAGTTGCATTCGTAATTGCAGTTTACCTCGTGAGCACAGTCAGAGTCGACGAGAAGAGAAAGGCCCTCTTAATGAGTCACATCTGAATGGTCGCTGTGCAGTTTCAAGGGCATCGGCTATAGTGTATTTACGTTGAATAATTATATGGAATTGTTGGTTAAATATGTCGGAAGCCCTTTTATCTTTAAGAGGCCGGTAAATAATAACACACTTTTTCGGCAGGGAGCATTCTGAAGCTTCAAGCCGGGGTGGTATATGATTGCCATTTTTCTATGTTGACTTCCCACAGCTTGCCCCTTACCTGATGAAATGCTTGACTTTATTCTGAAAGTAAACCTCCCAGAAAACTGCAGTGTGTGAGTGCTTGTAAGAGATTCCACTCTCACCGCTTAATGCGACAAATGTGAAGTTCGGTCTTTTTAAAACTGTCGTTCTCAAATATTTGTCATTGTACATTCGGTGCTTTATATCGCTTTTCCTTCCAAAACTTTTATGTAGGCAAATTGATATCAATTGTTTTTTTCTTTGAGAAGAAGTAGATGTGATCGCTGGGACAAGAGCTTTATTCGCTTATCACCCTATGAAAACTGCAACTCCCTGTGTATGAAGTACCCGTATCTGATACTGTCTCTGATGATGGGTTCAAGTTGGAATCCGAAATATCAGGTGAATGAAGCTCTTGTCCAAGCGATCGCATCTACTTCCTCTCACTTACGTCCTGGTACGCGCACTTTCGCTTGTACCCGTATCTGATACTGTCTCGGATTATGAGTTCGAGTTGGAATCCGAAATGTAAGGCGAATAAAGCTTTTGTCCCAGCGATCGCATCTACTTCCCTATATAACCGAACTGCACCAGCCACACCGAAACATTTGGATTTAAATAAAAAAAGGCAGGTTGCTGGGATAAAAAGGCAGTACTTGAAGGAGAAGTGTCATGGAAAAGTGTGTTCGCCTGTAAAGTAAGAATGAAAGTATGAAGTTGACCTATTCAATGTTTACATGGGTGGTGTAGTTGAATTGAAAGTGTGACAGTCTAACTTTAAAACATATGTTCGAAAACTGGGGCTATTTATGAATATGGAAATTTCTTGCACAGAAAATTATGACCTCAATATGTTTCTGGCTATAAAGTCGACTTATAGTTATGAATACCAAACACTGAAGAACAAAGATTATAAGGATTTCGAATAGACTTCAATATTTTAGTGTTGACCTTTGAAGAATACTAAACAACTATGATCAAGTTTGAGCTTCTGACCATGAGCAAAACGAAATAGATTTTTAATTAAAATATTATGTCATCTGAAGTAAAAGGTGTAAATTGTGATCGCTGAAAGGTGTTTAAAGTTACTTGGATAGCGAACTCTGGTCTTAGGACTGAAATGCAATCTGTGTGTTGTGTGATGTGTGAGGTAACTTCGACTGCTAATAAATTCCAGGTGCTTATATCAAATAATTTCTGTAGAGACGTTGTTTAACTTTCATTTGGAGTCAGCTATAACTTTCACTTACTCACATGTTCGCTTCATAGCCTATGGACCATTCAATGTTAAAATACACCGGAATTTACTCGATAGCCTTTCAAATATTCATTTCTACTATAAATGCACGATAGTTCATGGCTTGCAATGTCTTTTATAGATATAATGATGTATGATACCAATACTGCGGATGATATATCTAAATAATAAAGTCATCGCTACAACTCTCCCCCCCGGAAATACTGGTAGCAGAGACACCTGACGTAAGCCCAGAGCATTAGGTCCATAAGTTTCGGTAAATGCCATGAATTCGACTGACTCATTAACTTAAAATTTTCACATTCGTGCAAGTTGCTCTTTTTATAGAAAGCCTCGAAGGTGCCTTTTTATCAAACCCAAAGGCAAATAGGAGGACTAGAGTAGAAAAATTAATCTGTGGCAGATGTTTGATTTAGACCGAGCCTCTTCAGAAAAGTTAGACCTGCTAAACAACTTTGCTTTCCTCTAAGTAAAGAAAAATGGGTTCCGTAATTTTGTAGTACCCTAGGTTTTGTGACACAGATTTGAGTCATTTTCCGAGAGAAGTAAATTATGTTGTCAGTGGCGTGCACTCGATACAAGCCTTGAACTTCGTAAGACAGGTATGTTTAAGATTTACTTTTTTGACGGTGGCTTCCCAAAGGATAACCGTGGCAACGATTTACTAAGATGTCTGATCGGGGCAGTGCCATCAGTAAATTCATACCTGCTATGCGAATTATCTTATCAATCCGGGTGTTTTTCAGTGCTCTTTATAACTAATGACGTGTCACCCTCGTGACAACATATGCGGACTCGTTGTAAGTAGTGAGATCGGTTAGTTTGAAATGATCGACAATACTAACAGACAAGGCAGGGCAAGCTTGCTGCTTATGTATTCCTTCTGTGTACAAGTCTATGTTGTTTTCGTAAGAGATTTCTGAGAATTTGAGAACCGTAATACCTTACAAAAGTCTCCGGAGGCTTATACCTCTCTCACTACAGATCATTAGGCCTTAAGTATTAAAATGTAGAAAATATCATGTTATCTTCATTATGCGAACGCGCAAATCAGCGCAGTAGGAAGAACAGTAGTGACCCGACTCCGTCCACACGTTGAAAGCGGAACCTCTTGCGTCTACATACACGTGTGCACCAGTCGCCGTCTGAACCTCGACAATCCTGGCTGTCCATACCGGCCAATCATCTTTAAGGTTGACTCGCACATTACCTCGCTGGATGCCCTATGACGACTCATGACGCTCACAATTGGGACGTCCAGGGCGCGGTGGCCGGATGCGCCCTCGACCGACCACCAACGCCTTCCAACCTCTTCTCCGATAGTTTCGTACGAAATAAACTATCCTCCCAACTGGCGTTCCACTTCTTATCATTTCTCATACGGAACCGGGCCTGAAGATCGTAGCGGCTAGGGTCTTCCCTTATAACTAAAGCTTCTGCGATAAATCTTCTAATTGCTTGCATATGTATGCAAAAGCTGGGATTAGAAAGCTTCCCTTCTGCTTTTGTTGCAACTTCACCATTCAGAATAGTTTTTAGCCTGTTTCCCAGTCAATAATTATGCAAACGCCCATTTTATGTAAGCTGGAGGCAGTTTGCTAGGACCAGATCTTGTGGGGGGCACCTATATGCTCTGTAAGCCACCAACAGAGTTTTGATAGACGCATCCAATTGCCTGTTTATTGGTAGTGGGAGGCAGACTGAATCCAAACCCGCGGAACTCCAGTTAATCCTTAAATATAATAAATCGTACGTTTGCAAATCAGTCACAACGCGCTAAAAGTCGTGACTTGAAGGATGCGAAGTGAGGGGACAGCTTGTTCCTCATGGTCCATGAATTTTGTATGTGAGGTTAACAGGTTCGAGAACCAAGACTTTACTTTCAATGGCTCCTACTCATGTTGTCCTCATGTGCAACCCCTAGTTAATTACCCTTGATTTGTACGTGGGCATTCTTTAATTAAAATATATGTAATTTATTGCTCAGTGTTACCTGGGTAAGTACTTCAACTTCTGACAACAACTTCAGTTGCCTTCCAAGCATCTTAGAACTACCATTAGTCGGCTAGACATTTTTGGCAATGTCTCGTTAAGAAATATACCTATGAACCACTCACACTCGTCAGGATGTATGCGAACTCACTGAAAGCCGTGAGATCGACCAGTTTGAAACGATTGAAATTTCTATCGGACAGGGTAGGGCAAGATTGCTGTTTGTGTACCTCTTCTCTATACAAGCATATGTTGTTTTCATACGAGTTTACTGAGGATGTGAGAAAGGTACTACTTTGCAAAAATGTTCAAAGGCTAATAATTCTACTATAGGGAACCTCAGGCGTCCACTGTACACGTACAGCCATAGACGGTCATTTGAATGCAGCGCTCGCCTTTCCGGAGCTCAAAACCTGCATGTTTATAATCACCTCCATTCAGCAGCGTAAAAGAGAACTGTTTTTAGCTGACAAATATATTGCGGTTTACGTATAACTGCAAATTTATTAGGCAAGAATGTAAAAGACGATCTTATTAGCCGGAAGTTACCGAACCTAACCCTGGTTATCTGCATTTCAAATTTTTGGTGTATTGACATTGATTGTTGTTTAAAGTCATGACCATTCTGACTGTTTTACAAATTTTTATGCTAAATCGCTTTCGTCATACGATGGAGTCAAAGAGACCTTTGCTATTTACATCATGTTTAAGCTTGGATTTGCAATTTCCCAGTTTAAGACTACTGGGAAAACGATAGAAACCAAACAAATATTTGGATCCTCTCTACTGAAATCCAGCGGAGCAAATCGTAAAACAATGATACTCAGGAAGGACGATTTGTACATTGGAATGCTGAAGGTTCCATACCAACAAGGAATGAGAGCAATATTTTCATTGATTTTCTGTAGCTATGTTACACGATTATATTGGGAACAGCAGTGTGATAGAAATTGATGAAGGAGTATTTTGTGAGGTCCTGGAGACGGCTTTCGAGTGTTTAGTCACCCAATTGATTCTAATCCTGTCAGTTTCATTTGACCGACAGTTTACTGATAATAATTTGAGCTCACCCATTTAACTGTGTGCTTTGGTTCTCGTTGATAACTATTATTCCAATTCACGCACTTTAAGAAAAATAAATAGTTAACGCTTTACGTGTGATTTTCAGCAAATAGAAACAATCGAGGCAATAACTAGGCAGTCGCATTGTGATTCTTGATAGACCAATGATGTCATAGTCCACTGCTCTCAAGGGGCAAGGTTGATGACAAGAGATTCTAAAATCACGTTTATGGCAAAATCATGAGAAGCGAAATTTTCTCATAAAGTAAATATAGTTTGGAATTATTTATTTTTTGGCTATCCAGTTATTAATATTTTATGTTAAAAATCTAAGCAAAAAACCGTTGAACCGTACCAGGGTTAGGCCCAAATTCAGTTGAAGTAACATAAGGCAAAGCACGCTGAGCAAAGATTCAATCCCGCTATTGCGACTTGTCGAATGTGTGAAAATCTCAGAGGGCGGGAATAAGGCGGAACATCGTTCTCAGTTCTTCCGGTCCATCATGACAACAAATCCCAACTTTTTCCCACCCGCCTGTGAAGACGTCGTAATTTCAACTATTGAAAGAATCGACACATCGATGCCCCGATGCTATCTCGACCAAGCTATTGAAGGAGCAATCTTTTGAAATGACCAAACCGCTAGCCTAGGCTTTGAGGCGTTCTTTACTACTGGGTTACCATCCGAATGGAAGTAAGCAACTATCAATTCGCTGTTCAGCATTGGAGGTCGAGCATCTGCAAATAAATACAGGCCAATGGGTTTTTACTCCATTTGTTGCCCAATAATGGCAAAAATCTTTAAGAAGACATTGATGCAATTCTCCGAGCAGAATCGCATTATCTTCGCTGCCCAACACATCTTTCGCAGTGGTAGATCCTGTCTTATTAACCAGATCTTCTCACTTGGCCAGTGGACCAATGCATGCGACGAAGACAAAATGGTGCATGCCGCCCACATTGACTTGAAAAATGCCATCGACAGCGTCCCACACCCCTTCCCGCAAAAACTGCACAGCATACGGCTTCAAGGCCTTCTTTTTGTATGGATCCAGAGTATTGTACCTGCACATGTCGGACGTTCGCAGTCCTCCGGTAACCGTGGTGTGCGGTATCCCACAAGGCTGCTTCGGTGACGTTACTCCTGATTTTTAGCAATTACTGTGAGGAACCTACTGTCATTCTGCTCGTTGACGACAAAAAAATGCAGAAATTTGTTCTCAATGCGGCAGACGAAGTCTTTAAATACACCCGAACAGACGCCAGGAGCAGTCAAGGCACTAACTGATACCCTTCAATGTTCGTTAGGGCGGCTTTCTTTAAATTTGCAGCTGTAGTCTCAAGTCCGATCACTTAATTTCCAAACTGCACAACATTGTGACAGGCTTACATCTTTACTCAGACAAACAGAGTGTCGCTAAACGAAGGAATACAAGCCTATATTGAAACTCATCAGGCGGGCCTACACGAGGTCCGTCGAAGATAGCATCTCCAAAATGTTTGGGAGCTTCGTGCGGCCGCACTTAGGATACGCCACACAGGCTGTCAAGAACTGCATAATCTTACGAAGGCCCAGAGACGGGCGACGAAGATGACCAAAGGCCTGCAAACACTAACCCCTGAAATCACTGTCAACCCTTAACCTATTTGTCTTTCACAACAGGCCATTTCGAACGGATCATATAAGCTTTTCGCACTCTAGACTGTCTTGATCCCAACAATTTTTTCCGTTAGACTAACACGCCCAATTCGCGCGCTTATCCCCTGGAATTGCACATAGGTAGAGCGCAGTTCTCCTTTAGTAACCTCGCAGCCTTGGACGCTCTGCCTGCGTGTTTCTTATTTTCCGTTCACGCGCAGTCACCCGACAAGCGAGTGGAAATTTAGGGATCATCGATTAGCTATCTGCTTTTTCTTTCACTATGCCTGTCTTTTTAATTTACCTCATATCTCGATACGTTCTTAAAACGTAAACAATAGGAAATTCACGGACGTTCGCTTATCCTTTCCTTGATAAAACTAAACTGAAATAATGTGCTCAAATCGGAACACGCCTCGCCCATAGCGGTATTCGGCATGGCGGCGATACACACGACCGAGACAAATTAGTAAAGAACATAAAAATAGGTAGTCTACATTTCCCTTCAGAAGTAAAAGAACGGGGTCAAGATTTGTACACCGGGGTCGGGGCAGGCATATGTACATATATTCTGAGTAAAGTTGTTCTTAGGTGTTGGCAAGATCGGTAGATGATGAGAAATCTCGTCCTCAGCACTTGAGATGAGGTCTCCTGGAGGTGTCCGGCGACCTGACGCTGGCGACGACAAACGAACTTGCACGATAGCAGACTCTTCCACGTAGTTTCTGCCGTTGTAAGTTACTTTTTCCAAAAAATTAGCATTGAAAATGGCAAGAAAAACGCATCATATGACCCCTCTAGGTTGCACTTGCTTCGGTAGCACCTGCCTGACAGATCTGAGACCAAATTTCCTTGCAATCTAACTTTTCAACACCTTCCACTAGACTGCTGGGAATGCTCATTTCTTTGACCAGGAAGTCGGAGCACTCTGTGGTGCTATAGAACCCCAGAATCTCAGCCACATAAGACAAACTTAAGGTTGGTCGATAACTGCAAGGGGGAGGCAAAATACACGGGTCCACCAGGGAATGGGAGAACAGAGAAGAGCACGAATCCATCCAATCGCGTGCGCCGAGGGAAGACCAGTTTGAGGATACAAATAGAACCAAAGAAAATAGAATTAGGAAGGGGAAGGAAAGTTCTGCTTGTCCCTTGGGGAGTGTTGAGGAATAGGACATGGTAGGTAGTAATAAGTTCCAACTCCATTACAATCAACCTTGTGTTCAAGCATGATTGGAAAATGGCAAACACGGACAACACACAATTGTGGCAAAGACAAATAAAGAAGGTAACGTAGAATAACGAAAAATTAATGAATACTAGCTAAAAATTAGACCTTCAGCTTTCTCACTTAATGTTCAGCTTAAGTCTGATTGATTATTCTTGCCTAAAATCATCAAAAGTACCAAGTATTGAGTGCAGGAACAGCTACACGCTAATATTATCGAACTGTTTTGAATCGTACCTGCGGAGCAAGGTATGCCGAAAAAATGAACACTACCCAAGCAAATAGTTGTAGGTTTGCTTTTCCAGTTAGATATATATTAAAAACCGAGCAGAACTGAACAAACCGTCCGCGAGATCCAACATGACCGCAGCGAATAAGTGCAATAATCCATCTTTGGGAGCGAACCTATGCTTTAGGAGACTTGCATACGAACCAAATTTGCGAGGGATCTTCACAGCACCTACCTCTCTTCCTGCGCTCATTGCATCCCAAAGGAGGGACAAGCGGACTCTCCTCTCACCTTTCGCATACAAACATGCGGCCTCTCCGAACAATGGTGTGGCCTCACTATATGACTAGCTTCACGACGATATCAATGAGCCGCAGGCAGGCAGCTTGCAGTCTCGAGAACAGGGTTACCTCGTTAGTTGGCAGTTCGCTGTCGAGCTTTGTTAAGAGTCAAGGTGGCTCACATACACATACGCAAATCCTAGCGAGGTTCGGTTTTAGCTTCTGCACACGCATTCGATAAATATGGTTGTAAACGAAACTAGAACTTTGCCCTCCTCCGAACCCCGTCAGACTTTCCTTGGACATTACCACAAGTTAGGCCTCACGTTACATCTTAAACTAAACAAACACGCACACACGCAGGCGCTCTATGACCACACAAAATTACGCACGTCTTGAAAATAGCCTTAATGGCCTGCTTCCGTTCTCGAGGGAGAGACCAGGCCAAAACCTGTATACAACCGCGTGGTGGTGGTGCCTCTTCACTCGAGGACGGACAGGCTAACTGAAAGAATCGTCGATAGTTCCTCAGGGCCCAGGCTTCGCGCGCCTTCAGGGCGAACTTTATGTGTGGATTTTCTTTGTGGAAAGACCTGAAGGAAGCCATGATTGTGCTGATACCTGCAGAACGAAAAAATAATTTGGTTAATTACTAGGGTTAATTAAGCAGACACGTAAAAAGGTTTATTGCGGAACAAAGTCTACTTTACGGATGACCCATGTAGGTCGCGGAAAATTGAATATAAATCCTTACACCGACAACAAATTTTCCCTTGCGTAGTTATGTCCGATCCGGGATTGCAGTTAAAACTTTTCCCCGAGGGTCATAACAAGTCGCTTTGTAAGAGCAAACTAACATAATGAGCAATGACGCGTTTAGCCCATGGGTTATCATGGATTACACGAATGGCGGCGAAGATGTGAGCACTAGGTTCCTGTGGCCCGGCAAACCAGTTTTAAGCTCTTGACAGTTCATTTGTTGAAAACCACAAGAATAGCATACAATGAAATAGAGACCTATAAGCGACGAGAAAAGAAAACCGGACTGGCAAACCCTATGCATGGGCAAGCCCCCAACATGCTCTCGTGGCAGGATTTGCTACCGAATGAGTGTTATCAAGTGCCAGGAGTCCACGGCGGTAAAGCTTTGTGAAGGACAGCAGTAGTAGGTAACTGTTACCACGTCGTTCTGTCTTCGACAGTAACGTACATTAAAAGGGAGCAGGCCTAAACGGAAGCAAAAAGTCTAGAGGCTTGGTAAAACGTGACAGGCTACAGAATCTCTAGAGCCTTTTGAAACTTTAGCAGAAAAAATACCTTATCATTAGATGGAAATTGAAGATCTAAACATTGCAAGCGGCTTCAAAGTGCAAGGATGAGAATAGTTGACGAACCTAAGAAATCTAAGGTGAAAATGTAGTATAAAAGGCGGTAGGCAGAAAATTCAAGACGCCGCGCCAAACCCAGGTTTTCAGAATGCAAACGCAGCAGCTGGCTTTGGCACTGGTGAAATTCCTCAAAGTCCCCCGCATCAAGAGCAATATCCGCATGCGCCTCGTAAACCTTTGCTGTAAATTCCGTCTGTATGCCCTGGATCTAAAAAATGGAGGAGGCACGACTCAAAAACCAAACCATTATAACAAAAGTGAAGTTGCCAAAACCGGTGACGGTTAAGGTTCCTGTAAACTGCACATCATCATTGTCTATAAGGATTATCCATGCAACTTAAACAATAAGGTAGACCGAGAAGACAGAAATGGGACAAAATACCATAGAGAACAAGGTGTCAGTAGCAGGTAACTTTGACGTACAATCAAGTCTTGGCGGATGCTTTTCAACTGCTCACACACCCAGTGATAGTCGTTCTTCTCTTTCCAACGCCGCAACACGTGATCTAGAGAACGTACCAAAACCTCACCTGGACGAACGTTGGACGGATCCGGGGCCTGAACAGAAGAAAATAGGGTTCTCTTAGGGAGCAAAGGCATGAATAAAAACTAGTGGAGTGCTAAGCAAATATCCTCGTTCTTGATGACACGCAGATATGCAAGTCTGATACTGGCTCGCAAAAGTTAACACTCAACCAGCTGTTCCTCGTGTTCCAAAATTTGAGCTGAGTTTGACCACTCAATGTATAAAACCAACTCAGACCATAATCACGATTCAGTTAACGGTCAAACGTGTTGGCCTTGTCCGCCCCTCCAAACGGCATTGCGTCTTTTCTCCAACAGTCAAGTAACCAAAATAGCCGGAAACGTGTTTCGCTTGTTAAACTAGACTTGAGAGGCAACAGTACAAGCTTTAAGACAAATCACTGAGGAGCTACCCATGGCCTGGGCTGCTTTAAGCTAAGAAAAGGATCAGGCTGACCCAAAATAATGGGACACTTTTTTTAAAAAAATAATGATCTGCTAACTAAAATATGATTTATTTGTGGCAGTTGATTTTTATTCTCTAGGAGCACCTAATGCATATCACGACGATTGGAAGTCACTTTTTATGTGGTTTCGGAATGCCTAACAGCTAACTGACATTAAAATTGCTGTAATCTGTCAGCGTCAATACCTCATATTTTACGTTGTCATACAAAAGCTTCTGTCAAAAGATGTTTACCTGTACTGGTTAATCCACGGCCAGTATTTATACATTTATTGGTTTGTTTGCATTATAAGTCAGCTGAGGTGTGGATGGTGTCTCTGTTATGTTGATGAAGAACGTCGATGCACTTAGTGGATCTATTCACACTGACAGATTTGTGTTTCTATTTAACGGTAAAGACGGACTGTTTAAACAAGTAAGTGGAATATATTCATGAACATACGAATCGCGATGAGGGTAAAAACCCTCGCGATCTCAACCGCCAATATATGATCTGCGAGGCTGCCATAAACCGACTGTATGTAGTCAAAAAGTGGTCGTCAGATCGTTCTGCGGGGGGTTATCATGGAAACGCAGCGGAAAATCTTATGAATGGAACTCAGTTTTAGTGGTTTAAAAACACGAATCTCCGCTAATTGTAACCAGACTGCCACGCTGTTTCATCGACAAATAACGCCACATTTAACGGACGTAACTGCAGTTTACCTCAACAAACGTAAATGGGATTGTCAATTCCGTGACAATCAGGGAACTATTTTATTGCTCAGTACTACAGCAAAAGATTTTTGCAATTGCAATCATTTGAACACACATCAAGTAGAACCTCGTCCAGGTTCAACACAACACGTAATCCGGAAATATTGTTGAACGGACACGACCTTCGCAGCCTGGCCATTGCAATAAGTACGATAAAAAAATAATCGCCTATACCGAATTTTCGTCGACTTCATAGAGGCGTTTGAAACTGTACAGCATAACGAACTGCGAAAATTCCTCATAAGGTCTGAACATTGGAGCGCTGTAGATGATGAGAGAGAACGACAGTGGCTTGTGTCACGTCTTAGAAGTACTTGCAGTGACAAATAGGATGAAACAGGGTTGTGTATTCGTACCGAACTTGTTCTGCCAAATGTTCTCCACCACGATTATGAAAGTCTGCCGTATAGAACTGTCTGCAATCGTGATCAACTATTTAACTGACAGTCAACTACCTCACACCCTTCGCCCGCAGGTTGAACTGAAACCATCGAAGGCCAGGGTCTACGTTCTCCCATTTGCTGATGAAAGCATTGTAACTATACGCTAGTTCGTGATCTCTGAAAGCGGGCGTCCAGGCGTACTTTTTCTGAAAAGTCCCGCATATCGTGGGAATGAGAGAACACCGTCTTCTTGAACAGGCGTTTTTAAATGGACAAAATCTAAATCAGCAAACGGTCAACGAATCTTTCCTCCTGTTATTCGCATAAGAATCAGTATTTGCAGTTTTCTTTCACGCCCCTTCCTCCTGTTCCTCTCCCTCATTTTAAAGCGCGTTTCACAGCCATAATCGCCATTTTGTTCTTCCTTATAAGGACGATGAGATATTCCTGCGGCAAAAACTGGCACCTTATGTTCCAGAGTTTTCCCTTCCAGGTCTTCTGCCTTATGCACCAGCATGAAGGTTGCGGTGTTTGAAACTGTTTTTTGAACGCTCTGATCTTCACAGAATCCCGTGAGCACGTTTTGACTTCCGTACCAACTAAATGGGCTACTCCACTTGCCGCCAGCATACGTATCGAAGGTTAGTGTTGGCAATATCAAACAGACTGGCATTCAGGAAAACAAGTCAAGCAGTAAAATTACTCTATTCGACCCTATCTAATTTTCATAGATGGCATTAGTCTAAACGAAAACACTATTTGTTGGCACCAAGAATTTCCGCGTAGGCACCTTAGCTGCAGTCAGTTCAGACGATTATAAGCAACACCTCTACCAAAAGCATAATATATTAAGGACAGAAAAGACAAGCTCAAAACACTGCATAGGTACCAGGTTGGGGAAAAGGAAAACTATCGGGAAACAATAATAGCTTAGAATATAGGAAAATGCAGATACAAAATTACCTAGGTAAAGCCAGGTCAGTAAAATGAACTACTTGTTTGTATAAGCCTGCGTTAACAGCCACAGCGTTTGAGGCTTTCAAAGGCGGTTTAAGACAGAGAAACATGGTCTGCAGCTAACGAGATATCCACCACTTAACAGGTGCTTGAAAACGGAAAGGCAGGATTTTCGTTTTTAAAATGTTCACTTAATATGAGGCACAAATACCTTTACCAAGGAAATAATTTCAGAAATTATGAAGTGCAAGACATTGAGTAAAGTGACTGGGACATTACCTTTGAGGATCAGACCTAAAATTTAATCTACCAGAAACCACCGGAGGACTCAGAGGAGCCAAACCCCTCGTTGCTGCCTCATGAAGCCGCTGAAACATGGACGAAACCTGTCCCTGGGCTTTTAGCTAGTACCAATGTCGGGAGTACAGTATAAAGTCTATGCATCCACAAGTTCGTTAAATATACGTAAACAAACTGTGGCGAATAACTACACGATTGCCAGGAATGTGAGCACAAAACGCTTGGGTTCTCGTTATTTACAAAAGCAGACCGCGAGCAAGCTCAGTCGACTGTGGATTAGTAGTTCAGTTTACCTCATTTCGTTTCATTCGACAGACGTGACGATTACCGGCGGGCAAATTTTGCTGTTACCAGGGATAAGTTAGGTACCATAGGAGGTGATCGTCTTGTGCTAATGTGCATTCAAACGTGGGACCATGCTATCCTGGGCGTCACATACATACATTGCTAGTCAACAGTGGGAGAAATACAGTTGACGCCTGTATGCAGCGCTATAGATGGAATAAGAAGACACATAAGTACTTGTGTTCCTTACGCTAGTCAACCGAAGATAAGGCTTCTCAAGTTCCTCGCTTGTTCCAGCGACTTTAAACTGATGGAAATCGAGAAGCTGATCATCCTTGTCTCCTGCTGACATCAAGCACAACTGGCTGGTTGATTTTGCAATAGAACCCGCACCCGTCAGTGTGGAGTCGTTGAGATGCTCTTTAAATCGATTGGCTCTTTGGTTCAATCGAAATTGTGAACTCTCCTCCTTTGCCATGGACCACTGACTTTTCTTGCCACGACCCCCGCGTTTCCCCCCCCGGACGACGGCCTGTGCAGGGGTTGCGTTGTTGGACGGAGCCGCAGGGTAGTTGCTATTGTCCGTACGACCTCCCCTGGCTCCGCGTGCCTTAGAACGTGGGGTTCCCCCTCGTGGGGAAGAACCTCCACGTCTAACTTCCGGCTCTGCGGGCGACCTGGATTGACAGAGAAAAGAGGATATAACCCGAGTGTCTTGTTCTACCGAGAGGTTCATTCGGACCTATCCCCGAGACATCTGAATTGGTTTCACCTTTTCAGTAGGTTCACTGGTAGCTAGTTTGTGAGGTGGAGCACATAACAGGAGCCTTAAGGGATTTCCTAGGGCTTAATAAGTTGCGGTGAGCGAAACCTATTTTTGACAAGAATACGTTGTTGTGTACTGAAAAAAAATACTAAATTCAGGCAAACTGATCCCGTGTATTTTCATTCGTAGTCCAGAGTCTGACTTAGTAGTTGTTAACTTGTGACATAGTGGTGTCGGGTGAAAATGAATCGCAGCAAGTGCCGTGTCCGTAATCGCACAAAGTAGTATGGAACTTATAACCTAGAAAACAACTTCAAACTTCTTTTGTAAATTAGGGGATCAGTAATGAACGCACTGAAGAGAATTTTATGAAGGAATTTTATAAAAAAATTGTATTTTAGGAAAAAACTTGATTAGGGTTTTATGGCAGACGATGTCCATCGATGTCATTTTTAGCTAAGCTAGACGTTTTCCAATCGGTGCTGTTTTGGGTTTGAAGAATCACTTCAAACCCAAAACAGCACCGATTGGAAAACGTCTAGCCTAGCTAAAAACGACATTGATGGACATCGTCTGCCATAAAACCCTAATGAAGTTTTTTTCTTTCTTTGAACCGGAACGGTGTTACAAATAGTACCGCTAATTTGGCATGACTGAAAGAATGAGCGTGGACGACACATCTGCTTGTCTCGAATGGTGTCGTGGTGATAAACGACTGACAAGCAATAAATTTATACCGCAGCTATTCAGTAAGCCGCAAAAGCAACTGCACTAACGAACTCGAGACTACAGACACGTCTCAGAAACACTGTAAATCCATGCGCCTTATC
Organism: Schistocephalus solidus; assembly: GCA_017591395.1. Taxonomy (NCBI): domain Eukaryota; kingdom Metazoa; phylum Platyhelminthes; class Cestoda; order Diphyllobothriidea; family Diphyllobothriidae; genus Schistocephalus; species Schistocephalus solidus. The sequence continues at coordinate 20,926 of WEDG01002635.1, read as the reverse complement.
GGACATTCAGAACAAAGGGGTTCGTCAGCATGTCGCAACAGCACGGTACAGGAAACAAAACTGCGTATAATACTGATTCTAGCGAGCGATTTTCTACTGTCAAAAGAGTAGAATCTTCAGTCACTGTGTCACACCACGCCGAGTAGGGATAGCAAATAGGCCCAGACTCAAGTGAGGTTAAATGAGATGACAGGAGTGACAGTTTCAGGCAGATGCGACGGGTCAAACGGAGCGAATGACGTCCACCTTATAACACACGAAGTGGGGGAGAAAAATGGTGAATTAGGAATAAATTAATTCCTATTGAAGAGAGCTTACGTAGCATCGACATAATGTTCAACCTGCCTTATACCAATAGGAGGGCGATGTCTGGAGCACGGCTGACAAATCTGAAAATTCCGCCTTGGTCCCTACATGTTCCACGCCTTAAAAAGAGCAGCTGCGATCTCGCATGGAGACACCTCGTCGATACCGATGAGGTCCGCCGTGTGCCTCACAACGGGGTAGACGTGGAGGCGGGAACTGGAGCGGGTATCAAAAAATATAGATTTGCGCGATCGAAAGAAAGAGCCATCGAAGCCTGGTTCTCAACCCTTCTGTCACTCCAAAAAAATTAATGAGGGCCTTTATCGCATCCGCTGGAAGCCTTTTAAGTTTTAGAATTATTATAGTGAGGAATACACTGCTGTCTTTGGGTTGGATTCTCTGGTATCGGCTTAATAATCTCTCTCACTCATCAGCCATTAACTGATCGGCTGCAGATCGCGCTGGACGCCAAGACTTGACCATTATGTTCAACGAAGTGAAACTTCCGACAATGAGTTAAGTGGGCAAAAAAGTTTCCATCTGGCACAACTTGCGATGACTGAATTTCAACTGGCAAAAAGACACCGTGCGGACGAATGAAATGATGCGGGAAAGAACCGAAACGGTTGACAAGTCAAGAGCACGCAGGTTACAAACACCGAAGATAGCGTCCGCTGACGATGTCTGCGGATAGTCGACAGCTACACCGCGATTACCTCTAACCATGACAACAAGTCTTAATTTGCAAACTCTAAGCATAAAGTTTATGCGTATAATATTTCTTATGACAGATCATGCAAAATGAATAACTTGCACAGCACCACTTGTCTACAAAAAGTGAATTATTTGGGAATAAGGATTAGTCACATGGCTCGCGAATCTGTCCTACACGGCTCAGCATACAGAAAAAAACGTCTTTAAATTACGTCAGCAGCTCGAGTTCGTCAGGGGATATGCCCTGTAGCCGAGTTCTGTTATTTCCTGTCGCAATGCTTCAAACATCAAAAAAAGGGACAATATCGAGCATATCCGCCTTTAGGCCAAAAATGCATTAATTTAGGGCAGGAGCGCACATATATAATGCAATCAACCAATTTATAATGGCAATTTCGGATCAAACACGGCTTGTGTAACGGGGATGATTGACAAACCGCACTAAAATGCACAATATATATGCGATGTTCGGTAGAAATGGTGAATTATTATTGATGGTAACGAGCAGTCCCTATTTAGACGAAACTTCGCAGCAACACTACACGTTTGCCAAAGTCGGGCTCGGATATCGTTGAACATTTCTATTACAAAGGTGTGTAACAGTAAGAGAAATATGCATTGAACAGCGAACAAGAGGCCCATGGCAGGAAATCTAATTTTAATATATCGCCTATATAGCCAGGCAGAGCTCAGGACGTTCATGATTGAAAATAACAATTTAATCTACCTTGGGGCAAGCGAATCAACTACGGCCTTTGTATGAACTATGGTAAACTATCAGATAAAAGGCGATGCGTTACTTGGTTTAGCTTGAGATAGTACGCTGACTATGGTTACAACACACGAAACTTGTTGAATTAACATCAAATTGACAAGGAAACAGTGGATCATGCAAATAATATTTTTCCATGGTAAATCTTCTAAGCTGTTGCTGTTGGCAAACTGACAAAGTAGAAGGTAGTATAGGGGTAGTACAGCTAAGTATGAAAAGCCAGGTGCGCAGAAAATGTTTCGTCACGATCTGCGGCACATTTGTGCACCACCAGCTTTTTGCCAGATGCCCACTGCAAGGGGACAGTTCCGGCCTCTACACCCTTGAGAAGCCAAAAATTTTACATGATAAAGCAGGGCAAGAGATTTGTCGATAAGGCCCAATCATGAGGTATTTGTACTTCAAACAATTAAGAACGGAATCGGAGAAAATAGATTATCCGTCGCACTACCAAAGTTCATTTAGACTTAATAATATTGCAGCACCTCATTAAAGATAGATGGCTTAAGTCGAAAATCCTAAATATCTAGGAACGACCCGACTTGACAGCTTGAAAAACTAAAACAGTAAGACATTGCCAATAAACTGAATAGCGTTTATTTGGGCAACAATAAGAATCAAATGGATAGGAATAAGTTCCCACCTTGCGGTACTCTCACTACTATCCTGACTGTCGGCACGAGAGCGGCGCCCACGCCACCGTTTAGTGTTACGCCGTTTTGGAGACGGAGAACGCCTATGACGTTTAGCATCAGCAACCTTCCATGAAGAACTTGACGCCCGGCTTTGCGGGCTGGAGCTAGATGAAGACGAGAAACTACTCCTGGCTTCACTGATTCTTCTTTTTCGGAAGCCATTGTTAGTGGCGTTTGGCGACATTTTAGCAGACGGTTTTGTCCGCAAAACGGGACTAGGGGTGCGCGACTTGGAAGGAGGAAGATTTTTGAAGTTTGCACTTCCGTACAAAGGTAGAGTAAACTTTTTTTGCGCAGCGGTTTGTCTAAGAGTCCCGGTGGGTAGAGGACCACCCAGTCTTCCTCGAGTGGGTCTTCGAGGTTGCATAGACACCGGACGTACAACACTAGCGAAGATAAAATATTTTCAAAGATGCAAGTCAAACTTTACGTCAGGTTGGCTCTAGTTAATATCGGAAAGGTAATGGGGTAAAAAGGCCAGCCATTAAATTTGGTTATGGTCACCAGTTCTCGGTGAGTGGTGCGACAAAAAGATACGTAACGCGGAATGAGAGTTCACCAATATGGTTAAGGCACAGGACAGGCTCGTCCAGTCGTTGACACCTAAAATAAGGCCTCCGCAAATAGTCCCATGGTGAGCTTAATGCGAAATGAACATCAACAGAGACAAAAGACGCTTTGGCGGCTAGTTGCAATCCACTACGACGGGTGATACATTAAATATGGTTTTCTACGTCTTCCTCTGTTGGCGCTCATTCAAAAAAATTATCTTTTTCAGGTCGAGATGACCGAACCTCTCTGTAAGCGCAAGCTTTAGCAGGCACCGGTGTCACACCGCTTTTTATCTAAGGCTCAACCATAATGAGTGCCCCAATGGAATATCACTTGTGAGATACTGACATTCTTAGGGGGCGCCTTCGAACGTCGGGCTTGATTTGACTCAGTGAGAACTGGGACCAAAAGTAAGTGCACCGTCAGAGCAAATCTTGCAAGCCGTTTTAAGCGACATCTATCAGAAGAAATAAAAAACCTGCGTAATCAAAGTAAATAATCACAACACCAGAGCAGCGCTTGGTATCAAAACCAGGCCTAACTCAGAGTCGGATTTTAGTCATCTCAAGCGCTCTAACAGACCATGAATCAACATAAACATCAGGGGTAAAGGCACGCTGATTTGTCTCCTCACGCTAGCTCAAATAAATAGCCACATTAAACTCTCGAGATGGTCTGTAGTAAGCATATAATATGAAGCAAGCACAGCTCCCTGCTTTGACAGTGTAAATGGGAAAGGTTGCGTGAAGTCAGATCAATGGTTTTGTTATAACTTCGGTACAAGGAAATACCTGTAAATTAGTAATAAACTTCCTTGAGGACGAGACATACACTAGCTGACCTGACAGCATGAAAGAAAGGGTAGATGTACCAAACTGGTAATAATATTTCGGGATCGTCCAAACTTACTTTACGGACGACGATTGCCCAGCAGCAAGTATTGCCGCGAGGGATTTACTGGGGACGGTTGGTATCGGTTCCTTTGTCCAGTCAATTTGGATTTTATTTCGAAACACATATTCCAATTTTTCACGAAGTATGCGTTCCATCTGGTTTTTCTCCACATCATTATCAGTACTGCAGAAGGCTCTACGGACATACTCTCTAAATTTGCTATTAAAATGGTGTAATAGCAATTACTTTAATTCCGGACTCCAGCGATTTTCACCACCCGCAGACTCCGACAGACTTGAAGGACTAGTCGCAGTGCTAGGAGCTGATTGTGGTTTTGGACCTGCATAGACGGTGTAACTTGCGGCCCCTCCTGTCTTCCCAGAATCTAAAGACTTACATTTAAGAACGTAACTACCTTTGAGAGGGAACCGAGGACCAGACATAGATACAAAGGGCTTTGACTGCACGCCCGGAACAGGGGTAGTTGGGTACACTTCTTGGGGACTATCGGTAGCTGTGGGTTGACTGCTGACATAACTGCAATTTAAGGCATTCCAGCGGGAAGCAGCGTCTACTGCAGACAGACCGGCGTATGCGGGCGTGTAAAGAGGATACATGTAAGGTGTGGCAGCCGGGACAGCTGAAGGGTAGCTTGAAACATTGCTCGGAGTCGAGAGTGCCGTATCAGCTTGATCCAAGCCCGGTGGTGGTGGGGTACCCGGCTTTTTCGCCGTTTCCGCAGCGGCATCCGCAGGCGGTGGTACAGCTTGATGGTTATAATCATACGTCTGCGATATATATATATGTGAATAAATTACTAGAATACCTGGGGCAAAGGTCCACTCTGATAGTACTGATAGGGAGCAGCACCCCAAACAGGGTAATAAGTCCACCCTTCTTGGGCCATTTTAGGAGAATACGAATGTGAAAGAATCACTCATTAAAACAATGAAGGCCAAGCTCCGTCGGAGACCGTAGTTCTGTTCGGTTAAGTGGCTATTGTAATGCTCCTTCTGCAAGAACTCACACCCAATATAGTGAAATTCAAAATAAATACGTAAGCGACAATATTTTAGGATTATTTAAGGTAAAAAACAATAAAAAATTAGGTGTGAATTGTCGTATCAAGTATCGAGATTGTAATGTTTAGTTTGCCAGTATGACCTGATCGTTTTGCAGAATGCCATTGTCTTAAGCATTCTATTATTCATGCCTTTGGCAAGGCATATATATGTACCCCTATCAAAAAGGAACATTTTCTAACAATATTTGGCATTTGCATTAATCGCCAAGGGTGTTCTAACCCCTTGAAACTAAAACCTCCTTCATAGAATGCAGTAATTGCCCCCATTGTTACCACAAAAAGTGCGCAAGTTGACGTCTTGTCAGTTAATGCCAACCTGTTTATTTTTATAGTCATGAGTGTTTTCGATCACTCAGTCGGATTGGGAAGATAACTTGGAACTTTCTCCAGTTCATTTCAGCGTATTTGAGGGAAAATATGCTCATTTCATTGAACTCCTGCATTTTACTTATAAATCAGAAGAATAACTACCAATACATGAAAAATATGCTCACTTCATTGAACTCCCTACTTTTTACTTATAAATCAGAAGAATTAATACAAATATATGGCGTCAGTTGGAAAAAGACTTAGCTGCATACACGGATTTCAGGAGCAAGTTAGAATGCTTCCTCATACAGGAGGGCGCTCATCAAACAAAGCCTGATCCAGAAAAATTGTATAAAGTAAGAAGATATAAATTTCGGTTTGTTAGCTGAACAGTATATGGCAATCAGTATCAGTATCAGTATCAGTATATTTGAGGGAGATGTAGGTGAGTCACCTTTGAATTCCCTATTTGTACATACGAGTTGTGGTATCAAAAAATAGTATCTCGATATGTTGGCGAGGCCAACATAGTGGAACAAAGTTGAAAAAGAGCAGACAGTGAAAAAAACTCCCGGTGATATTTAGGAGAAAAAAACTGTCGCCCTTTGGGAGGGGTCCAACGGGGGGCATTTCGGAGGTCACATGATGCTCCATTGCTGGATTGCATCGTCCGTTGAGGGATTTCAAAGGTTGAAATAGATGTCCAGATCATCCTCGGTCCATTGCGGTTCGAACCAGGGGATAACGTTCATACACCTCATGGACGACGGACGCCAGGTCCAGCTGATGCGAATACTCACGGTGTCACCAAGGTGTGTAAATAAGTTAAGCATCGAGACCTCGAGGACCCCAGCATGGGAGTAATGGGAGAATGCAAGCCCTCGAAACGAAAAATAACAAACAAGGAAATGTTACTCAAATATAACTAGTAGTATCATTAATGCCTTACTTTATGACGTCACACTTGCAGCTTTCAGTTAGTGTTGTAGCTCGCACCATTATATCGATCTAACTTTCGCTTAAAAACCTCCAGGGAGTCCGACATTACAACATCCAGAGGAAGACTATTCCAAGCTTCTACTACTCTTTTGGAGAAGAAGTACTTCCGAGTGTCTAGCCTTGCTCCAGTCACACGTAATTTGAGAGGATGACCTCTCAAGTTCGTTGTTTTTTTGCTAACTCGAAGAAATCCCCTGGCACCAGACAACAGTCCTGGATACGTAGTATGCGGAATGTTAGTATCAGGTCACCCCGAAGCTGTCTATAGTGCAAGGGAAAAGCTGTCTATACCTCTGAATAAGTTGGTGGCTCAGACCTGAACCCAACCGAGTAAAACTGGATCGTGTTTTCACTATGCGTTTTACTTACGTTCGACGGCTTTGAATAACCATTCTTCGACTTACACTATAACTGTCCATCTGATCGCGTACATTATTGATGTTTTGACTTGAACTGCCTTACAATAGTTTGTAGAAGTCTTCCAAATCTTCATCCTCAAAATTCAAAGAACCTTCTCTGTTTCTGCTTGTCTGATTGGCAGTGCAATTAAATGGTACTTCCGCGTAACAGGAATCTGTTTTCAATTTGCGGATTTAATGAAAGGAGCAATCGGTAAGAGCATTCTTCACATTGAAGACGATTATCTTGGATATTTTCCTAGTCGAAAGTACCATTGATGCCTTTTCCCGTTTTTGATATCATCCGCAAACAGTACATGAGCACAGTCCAGCTCTGGTGCACAATTTTCAATAAATTACAGGAAGATGTTCGGTCAAAGCGTGTAATCTTTTGAGGCTCCCAACTGTTGTTGATCTAAGAAGACAAACCAAGAACACTAAACGGGGACGTGTTTAATTCCTTTACAAATATGGCATATTATACACTTTACTATTAACTTTTACATGAGAAGCTGCTGAGAAACACTATTGGAGGCTTTGTTTAAGTCAATGGAGGCCGCATGCACGGTGCATTTTCTGACCATTGAATTTTTTCAGCACAGTGTCCAGTATAGCAAGTTCTTTATTTATAATATTTCCTTACGCAGGCCGTAGTACGCAGTAAACTACAGATTATGTGTTTCCTGAACACTCATCAATTCCTTGATTAAAATTTCGCTACAGCATCTTCGTCAAATTTAGTTAGAGGAATATGGAAAAATCAGAAAAATTTCCCCTGATTATGTAAATAGATCAAAACGCTGCCAAGGATGAATTAACGCACAAAGATTACCAGATAAATAACGTATATATTAATATACGTAAAGCGAACTTCTTAACCTCCTATTGTACCATCTAGCATCGGGCATTTACAACAAAAAGCTTTGAGGTAACTTCGACAAATTTAATCACAGAGGACAGATTGCATAACCGCCAAATTTCTGGCCTCCCTGCTCTCCAATAAATGCCGGTGGGAAGAAGTCAAAATATGTATAGGGGATGTTTAAATTCACTTAATGATGTCACCACAGTTAACCTCACAAGTATATGTTACAAACCAATGAAGAAAATAATTAAAACGGAGTAAATGAGGTATCCGGAGGCTTACAATCTGTTTGGTGTTTATGAACATGGATTTCTAAAAGGCCGATCCAATCTCAAAAATCCGTTCATATCCATAGAGAGCTGGATTACATTTATCGGTATTGTTTTTTTAGTAGACGTTTATATATATATATATATGATAGTATGTGGCTCACCGATCTGCTTAAGGAACATTTATGTTCCGTTGTGCCCTGGAACTCAGACTAGAGTACTCACAGGCAGTCGCATAGCGACGTGTAGCATATGTTGATAATGTGGAACCGACAATGACAAGGGAGACCGGAATGGCCATTTCTGGCTTATTAGCCGTCATCAGCCAGTCATACCCAATCCCAAGTGTGGAACACCTGGGATTCGAACCCGCGACCTTTGGCATTTGAGTCGAACGCTCTACCATTGAGCCACGGGCTCGTTGCTTTGTCGGTTGCGATCGGGAATAGGATGATAGTGTGTGGCTCACCGATCTGCTTAAGGAACATTTATGTTCCGTTGTGCCCTGGAACTCAGACTACAGTACTCACAGGCAGTCGCATGGCGACGTCTAGCAGATGAAGAAATGGAATGAATGTCGATTCCATTTCATATATATATATATATATATATATATATAGTATATATATATATATATATATATATATATATATATATATATATATATATATATGGCAAAAGACGTTATACCGTACTTCCGACCTAGATACTAGCTAAAAGCCCAGACACGTGTTTCGCCGATGTTTCTGCTGCTGTGTGACACAGCAACGAGGGGTTCGGCTCCTCAGTGGGTCCCCCAGCGTTCTCTATGCGGTTTCTGGTATATGGACTCCAGAGAATAATCAGGTAAATAATTTCTGAAATTATTAAGTGAAGGACATGGAGTCAGGTGATTCGGACATGACTTTTTATGGTCAGATCCGAAATTTCAATGAACATTTGGGTCGAAGACAATCAACCACTGTGGAATAACCACGTAATGCCCATTCTACAAACAAGTAGTACTACAAGTAGTATGAATCTTATATGGCAAAGACGTTATACCGTACTTCCGACCTAGATACTAGCTAAAAGCCCAGACACGTGTTTCGCCGATGTTTCTGCTGCTGTGTGACACGGCAACGAGTGGTTCGGCTCCTCAGTGGGTCCCCCAGCGTTCTCTATGCGGTTTCTGGTATATGGACTCAGAGAATAATCGGGTAAATAATTTCTGAAATTATTAAGTGAAGGACATGGAGTCAGGTGATTCGGACATGACTTTTTATGGTCAGATCCGAAATTTCAATGAACATTTGGGGCGAAGACAATCAACCACTGTGGAATAACCACGTAACCTTGTCAATATATACCTCAAGTCGCTATGCGACTGCCCGCGAGGGCTCTAAAGTGAGCTCCAAGGCACAACGGAACATACCTGTTCCTTAACCAGATCGGTGAACCCCACACCATCATAATTCATATTCCCGATCGCAACCGACAAAACAACGGGCCCGTGGCTCAATGGTAGAGTGCTACAACTCAATGACCAAAGGTCGCGGGTTCGAATCTCGGGTGATCCACACCTGGGATTGGGTATGACTGGCTGATGACGGCTAATAAGCCAGAAATGGCCATTCCGGTCTCCCTTGTCTTTGTCGGTTCTACCTTATCAATATATACCTTAAGTCGCTATGCGACTGCCCGCGAGGGCTCTAAAGTGAGCTCCAAGGCACAACGGAACATACCTGTTCCTTAACCAGATCGGTGAACCCCACACCATCATAATTCATATTCCCGATCGCAACCGACAAAACAACGGGCCCGTGGCTCAATGGTAGAGTGCTACACTCAATGACCAAAGGTCGCGGGTTCGAATCTCGGGTGATCCACACCTGGGATTGGGTATGACTGGCTGATGACGGCTAATAAGCCAGAAATGGCCATTCCGGTCTCCCCTTGTTTTTTTTCGGTTCTACCTTATCAATATATACCTTAAGTCGCTATGCGACTGCCCGCGAGGGCTCTAAAGTGAGCTCCAAGGCACAACGGAACATACCTGTTCCTTAACCAGATCGGTGAACCCCACACCATCATAATTCATATTCCCGATCGCAACCGACAAAACAACGGGCCCGTGGCTCAATGGTAGAGTGCTACACTCAATGACCAAAGGTCGCGGGTTCGAATCTCGGGTGATCCACACCTGGGATTGGGTATGACTGGCTGATGACGGCTAATAAGCCAGAAATGGCCATTCCGGTCTCCCCTTGTCTTTGTCGGTTCTACCTTATCAATATATACCTTAAGTCGATATGTGACTGCCCGCGAGGGCTCTAAAGTGTGCTCAAAGGCACAACGGAACATACCTGTTCCTTAACCAGATCGGTGAACCCCACACCATCATAATTCATATTCCCGATCGCAACCGACAAAACAACGGGCCCGTGGCTCAATGGTAGAGTGCTACACTCAATGACCAAAGGTCGCGGGTTCGAATCTCGGGTGATCCACACCTGGGATTGGGTATGACTGGCTGATGACGGCTAATAAGCCAGAAATGGCCATTCCGGTCTCCCCTTGTCTTTGTCGGTTCTACCTTATCAATATATACCTTAAGTCGCTATGCGACTGCCCGCGAGGGCTCTAAAGTGAGCTCCAAGGCACAACGGAACATACCTGTTCCTTAACCAGATCGGTGAACCCCACACCATCATAATTCATATTCCCGATCGCAACCGACAAAACAACGGGCCCGTGGCTCAATGGTAGAGTGCTACACTCAATGACCAAAGGTCGCGGGTTCGAATCTCGGGTGATCCACACCTGGGATTGGGTATGACTGGCTGATGACGGCTAATAAGCCAGAAATGGCCATTCCGGTCTCCCTTGTCTTTGTCGGTTCTACCTTATCAATATATACCTTAAGTCGCTATGCGACTGCCCGCGAGGGCTCTAAAGTGAGCTCCAAGGCACAACGGAACATACCTGTTCCTTAACCAGATCGGTGAACCCCACACCATCATAATTCATATTCCCGATCGCAACCGACAAAACAACGGGCCCGTGGCTCAATGGTAGAGTGCTACACTCAATGACCAAAGGTCGCGGGTTCGAATCTCGGGTGATCCACACCTGGGATTGGGTATGACTGGCTGATGACGGCTAATAAGCCAGAAATGGCCATTCCGGTCTCCCTTGTCTTTGTCGGTTCTACCTTATCAATATATACCTTAAGTCGCTATGCGACTGCCCGCGAGGGCTCTAAAGTGAGCTCCAAGGCACAACGGAACATACCTGTTCCTTAACCAGATCGGTGAACCCCACACCATCATAATTCATATTCCCGATCGCAACCGACAAAACAACGGGCCCGTGGCTCAATGGTAGAGTGCTACACTCAATGACCAAAGGTCGCGGGTTCGAATCTCGGGTGATCCACACCTGGGATTGGGTATGACTGGCTGATGACGGCTAATAAGCCAGAAATGGCCATTCCGGTCTCCCTTGTCTTTGTCGGTTCTACCTTATCAATATATACCTTAAGTCGCTATGCGACTGCCCGCGAGGGCTCTAAAGTGAGCTCCAAGGCACAACGGAACATACCTGTTCCTTAACCAGATCGGTGAACCCCACACCATCATAATTCATATTCCCGATCGCAACCGACAAAACAACGGGCCCGTGGCTCAATGGTAGAGTGCTACACTCAATGACCAAAGGTCGCGGGTTCGAATCTCGGGTGATCCACACCTGGGATTGGGTATGACTGGCTGATGACGGCTAATAAGCCAGAAATGGCCATTCCGGTCTCCCTTGTCTTTTGTCGGTTCTACCTTATCAATATATACCTTAAGTCGCTATGCGACTGCCCGCGAGGGCTCTAAAGTGAGCTCCAAGGCACAACGGAACATACCTGTTCCTTAACCAGATCGGTGAACCCCACACCATCATAATTCATATTCCCGATCGCAACCGACAAAACAACGGGCCCGTGGCTCAATGGTAGAGTGCTACACTCAATGACCAAAGGTCGCGGGTTCGAATCTCGGGTGATCCACACCTGGGATTGGGTATGACTGGCTGATGACGGCTAATAAGCCAGAAATGGCCATTCCGGTCTCCCTTGTCTTTGTCGGTTCTACCTTATCAATATATACCTTAAGTCGCTATGCGACTGCCCGCGAGGGCTCTAAAGTGAGCTCCAAGGCACAACGGAACATACCTGTTCCTTAACCAGATCGGTGAACCCCACACCATCATAATTCATATTCCCGATCGCAACCGACAAAACAACGGGCCCGTGGCTCAATGGTAGAGTGCTACACTCAATGACCAAAGGTCGCGGGTTCGAATCTCGGGTGATCCACACCTGGGATTGGGTATGACTGGCTGATGACGGCTAATAAGCCAGAAATGGCCATTCCGGTCTCCCTTGTCTTTGTCGGTTCTACCTTATCAATATATACCTTAAGTCGCTATGCGACTGCCCGCGAGGGCTCTAAAGTGAGCTCCAAGGCACAACGGAACATACCTGTTCCTTAACCAGATCGGTGAACCCCACACCATCATAATTCATATTCCCGATCGCAACCGACAAAACAACGGGCCCGTGGCTCAATGGTAGAGTGCTACACTCAATGACCAAAGGTCGCGGGTTCGAATCTCGGGTGATCCACACCTGGGATTGGGTATGACTGGCTGATGACGGCTAATAAGCCAGAAATGGCCATTCCGGTCTCCCCTTGTCTTTGTCGGTTCTACCTTATCAATATATACCTTAAGTCGCTATGCGACTGCCCGCGAGGGCTCTAAAGTGAGCTCCAAGGCACAACGGAACATACCTGTTCCTTAACCAGATCGGTGAACCCCACACCATCATAATTCATATTCCCGATCGCAACCGACAAAACAACGGGCCCGTGGCTCAATGGTAGAGTGCTACACTCAATGACCAAAGGTCGCGGGTTCGAATCTCGGGTGATCCACACCTGGGATTGGGTATGACTGGCTGATGACGGCTAATAAGCCAGAAATGGCCATTCCGGTCTCCCTTGTCTTTGTCGGTTCTACCTTATCAATATATACCTTAAGTCGCTATGCGACTGCCCGCGAGGGCTCTAAAGTGAGCTCCAAGGCACAACGGAACATACCTGTTCCTTAACCAGATCGGTGAACCCCACACCATCATAATTCATATTCCCGATCGCAACCGACAAAACAACGGGCCCGTGGCTCAATGGTAGAGTGCTACACTCAATGACCAAAGGTCGCGGGTTCGAATCTCGGGTGATCCACACCTGGGATTGGGTATGACTGGCTGATGACGGCTAATAAGCCAGAAATGGCCATTCCGGTCTCCCTTGTCTTTGTCGGTTCTACCTTATCAATATATACCTTAAGTCGCTATGCGACTGCCCGCGAGGGCTCTAAAGTGAGCTCCAAGGCACAACGGAACATACCTGTTCCTTAACCAGATCGGTGAACCCCACACCATCATAATTCATATTCCCGATCGCAACCGACAAAACAACGGGCCCGTGGCTCAATGGTAGAGTGCTACACTCAATGACCAAAGGTCGCGGGTTCGAATCTCGGGTGATCCACACCTGGGATTGGGTATGACTGGCTGATGACGGCTAATAAGCCAGAAATGGCCATTCCGGTCTCCCTTGTCTTTGTCGGTTCTACCTTATCAATATATACCTTAAGTCGCTATGCGACTGCCCGCGAGGGCTCTAAAGTGAGCTCCAAGGCACAACGGAACATACCTGTTCCTTAACCAGATCGGTGAACCCCACACCATCATAATTCATATTCCCGATCGCAACCGACAAAACAACGGGCCCGTGGCTCAATGGTAGAGTGCTACACTCAATGACCAAAGGTCGCGGGTTCGAATCTCGGGTGATCCACACCTGGGATTGGGTATGACTGGCTGATGACGGCTAATAAGCCAGAAATGGCCATTCCGGTCTCCCTTGTCTTTGTCGGTTCTACCTTATCAATATATACCTTAAGTCGCTATGCGACTGCCCGCGAGGGCTCTAAAGTGAGCTCCAAGGCACAACGGAACATACCTGTTCCTTAACCAGATCGGTGAACCCCACACCATCATAATTCATATTCCCGATCGCAACCGACAAAACAACGGGCCCGTGGCTCAATGGTAGAGTGCTACACTCAATGACCAAAGGTCGCGGGTTCGAATCTCGGGTGATCCACACCTGGGATTGGGTATGACTGGCTGATGACGGCTAATAAGCCAGAAATGGCCATTCCGGTCTCCCTTGTCTTTGTCGGTTCTACCTTATCAATATATACCTTAAGTCGCTATGCGACTGCCCGCGAGGGCTCTAAAGTGAGCTCCAAGGCACAACGGAACATACCTGTTCCTTAACCAGATCGGTGAACCCCACACCATCATAATTCATATTCCCGATCGCAACCGACAAAACAACGGGCCCGTGGCTCAATGGTAGAGTGCTACACTCAATGACCAAAGGTCGCGGGTTCGAATCTCGGGTGATCCACACCTGGGATTGGGTATGACTGGCTGATGACGGCTAATAAGCCAGAAATGGCCATTCCGGTCTCCCCTTGTCTTTGTCGGTTCTACCTTATCAATATATACCTTAAGTCGCTATGCGACTGCCCGCGAGGGCTCTAAAGTGAGCTCCAAGGCACAACGGAACATACCTGTTCCTTAACCAGATCGGTGAACCCCACACCATCATAATTCATATTCCCGATCGCAACCGACAAAACAACGGGCCCGTGGCTCAATGGTAGAGTGCTACACTCAATGACCAAAGGTCGCGGGTTCGAATCTCGGGTGATCCACACCTGGGATTGGGTATGACTGGCTGATGACGGCTAATAAGCCAGAAATGGCCATTCCGGTCTCCCCTTGTCTTTGTCGGTTCTACCTTATCAATATATACCTTAAGTCGCTATGCGACTGCCCGCGAGGGCTCTAAAGTGAGCTCCAAGGCACAACGGAACATACCTGTTCCTTAACCAGATCGGTGAACCCCACACCATCATAATTCATATTCCCGATCGCAACCGACAAAACAACGGGCCCGTGGCTCAATGGTAGAGTGCTACACTCAATGACCAAAGGTCGCGGGTTCGAATCTCGGGTGATCCACACCTGGGATTGGGTATGACTGGCTGATGACGGCTAATAAGCCAGAAATGGCCATTCCGGTCTCCCTTGTCTTTGTCGGTTCTACCTTATCAATATATACCTTAAGTCGCTATGCGACTGCCCGCGAGGGCTCTAAAGTGAGCTCCAAGGCACAACGGAACATACCTGTTCCTTAACCAGATCGGTGAACCCCACACCATCATAATTCATATTCCCGATCGCAACCGACAAAACAACGGGCCCGTGGCTCAATGGTAGAGTGCTACACTCAATGACCAAAGGTCGCGGGTTCGAATCTCGGGTGATCCACACCTGGGATTGGGTATGACTGGCTGATGACGGCTAATAAGCCAGAAATGGCCATTCCGGTCTCCCTTGTCTTTTGTCGGTTCTACCTTATCAATATATACCTTAAGTCGCTATGCGACTGCCCGCGAGGGCTCTAAAGTGAGCTCCAAGGCACAACGGAACATACCTGTTCCTTAACCAGATCGGTGAACCCCACACCATCATAATTCATATTCCCGATCGCAACCGACAAAACAACGGGCCCGTGGCTCAATGGTAGAGTGCTACACTCAATGACCAAAGGTCGCGGGTTCGAATCTCGGGTGATCCACACCTGGGATTGGGTATGACTGGCTGATGACGGCTAATAAGCCAGAAATGGCCATTCCGGTCTCCCTTGTCTTTGTCGGTTCTACCTTATCAATATATACCTTAAGTCGCTATGCGACTGCCCGCGAGGGCTCTAAAGTGAGCTCCAAGGCACAACGGAACATACCTGTTCCTTAACCAGATCGGTGAACCCCACACCATCATAATTCATATTCCCGATCGCAACCGCAAAAACAACGGGCCCGTGGCTCAATGGTAGAGTGCTACACTCAATGACCAAAGGTCGCGGGTTCGAATCTCGGGTGATCCACACCTGGGATTGGGTATGACTGGCTGATGACGGCTAATAAGCCAGAAATGGCCATTCCGGTCTCCCTTGTCTTTGTCGGTTCTACCTTATCAATATATACCTTAAGTCGCTATGCGACTGCCCGCGAGGGCTCTAAAGTGAGCTCCAAGGCACAACGGAACATACCTGTTCCTTAACCAGATCGGTGAACCCCACACCATCATAATTCATATTCCCGATCGCAACCGACAAAACAACGGGCCCGTGGCTCAATGGTAGAGTGCTACACTCAATGACCAAAGGTCGCGGGTTCGAATCTCGGGTGATCCACACCTGGGATTGGGTATGACTGGCTGATGACGGCTAATAAGCCAGAAATGGCCATTCCGGTCTCCCCTTGTCTTTGTCGGTTCTACCTTATCAATATATACCTTAAGTCGCTATGCGACTGCCCGCGAGGGCTCTAAAGTGAGCTCCAAGGCACAACGGAACATACCTGTTCCTTAACCAGATCGGTGAACCCCACACCATCATAATTCATATTCCCGATCGCAACCGACAAAACAACGGGCCCGTGGCTCAATGGTAGAGTGCTACACTCAATGACCAAAGGTCGCGGGTTCGAATCTCGGGTGATCCACACCTGGGATTGGGTATGACTGGCTGATGACGGCTAATAAGCCAGAAATGGCCATTCCGGTCTCCCTTGTCTTTGTCGGTTCTACCTTATCAATATATACCTTAAGTCGCTATGCGACTGCCCGCGAGTGCTCTAAAGTGAGCTCCAGGGCACAACGGAACATACCTGTTCCTTAACCAGATCGGTGAACCCCACACCATCATAATTCATATTCCCGATCGCAACCGACAAAACAACGGGCCCTTGGCTCAATGGTAGTGCTACACTCTATGACCAAAGGTCGCGGGTTCGAATCTCGGGTGATCCACACCTGGGATTGGGTATGACTGGCTGATGACGGCTAATAAGCCAGAAATGGCCATTCCGGTCTCCCTTGTCTTTGTCGGTTCCACATTATCAACATATGCTAAACGTCGCTATGCGACTGCCTCGTGAGGGACTCTAAAGTGAGTTCCAGGGCACAACGGAACATACCTGTTCCTTAACCAGATCGGTGAACCCCACACCATCATAATTCATATTCCCGATCGCAACCGACAAAACAACGGGCCCGTGGCTCAATGGTAGAGTGCTACACTCAATGACCAAAGGTCGCGGGTTCGAATCTCGGGTGATCCACACCTGGGATTGGGTATGACTGGCTGATGACGGCTAATAAGCCAGAAATGGCCATTCCGGTCTCCCTTGTCTTTGTCGGTTCTAAATTATCAATATATACCCGTCGCTATGCGACTGCCCTGTGAGGGACTCTAATCTGAGTTCCAGGGCACAACGGAACATACCTGTTCCTTAAACCAGATCGGTGAACCCCACACTATCATAATTCATATTCCCGATCGCAACCGACAAAACAACGGGCCCGTGGCTCAATGGTAGAGTGTTGCACTCAATGACCAAAGGTCGCGGGTTCGAATCTCGGGTGATCCACACCTGGGATTGGGTATGACTGGCTGATGACGGCTAATAAGCCAGAAATGGCCATTCCGGTCTCCCTTGTCTTTGTCGGTTCCAAATTATCAATATATACCTACACGTCGCTATGCGACTGCCCGCGAGGGCTCTAAAGTGAGCTCCAAGGCACAACGGAACATACCTGTTCCTTAACCAGATCGGTGAACCCCACACCATCATAATTCATATTCCCGATCGCAACCGACAAAACAACGGGCCCGTGGCTCAATGGTAGAGTGCTACACTCAATGACCAAAGGTCGCGGGTTCGAATCTCGGGTGATCCACACCTGGGATTGGGTATGACTGGCTGATGACGGCTAATAAGCCAGAAATGGCCATTCCGGTCTCCCTTGTCTTTGTCGGTTCCACCTTATCAATATATGCCTTAAGTCGCTATGCGACTGCCCGCGAGTACTCTAAAGTCTGAGCTCCAGGGCACAACGGAACATACCTGTTCTTTAACCAGATCGGTGAGCCCACACCATTATAATTCATATTCCCGATCGCAACCGACAAAACAACGGGCCCGTGGCTCAATGGTAGAGCGTTACACTCAATGACCAAAGGTCGCGGGTTCGAATCTCGGGTGATCCACACCTGGGATTGGGTATGACTGGCTGATGACGGCTAATAAGCCAGAAATGGCCATTCCGGTCTCCCTTGTCTTTTGTCGGTTCCAAATTATCAATATACCTTAACGTCGCTATGCGACTGCCTGTGAGGGCTCTAAAGTCTGAGCTCCAGGGCACAACGGAACGTAAATGTTCCTTAAGCAGATCGGTGAGACCCCACACCATCATAATTCATATTCCCGATCGCAACCGACAAAACAACGGGCCCGTGGCTCAATGGTAGAGTGTTACACTCAATGACCAAAGGTCGCGGGTTCGAATCTCGGGTGATCCACACCTGGGATTGGGTATGACTGGCTGATGACGGCTAATAAGCCAGAAATGGCCATTCCGGTCTCCCTTGTCTTTTGTCGGTTCCACCTTATCAATATATAGCTACAGTCGCTATGCGACTGCCTGTGAGGCTCTAGTGAGCTCCAGGGCACAACGGAACATACCTGTTCCTTAACCAGATCGGTGAACCCCACACCATCATAATTCATATTCCCGATCGCAACCGACAAAACAACGGGCCCGTGGCTCAATGGTAGAGTGTTACACTCAATGACCAAAGGTCGCGGGTTCGAATCTCGGGTGATCCACACCTGGGATTGGGTATGACTGGCTGATGACGGCTAATAAGCCAGAAATGGCCATTCCGGTCTCCCTTGTCTTTTGTCGGTTCTACCTTACCATTATATACCTTAAGTCGCTATGCGACTGCCTGCGAGGGCTCTAAAGTGAGCTCCAGGGCACAACGGAACATACCTGTTCCTTAACCAGATCGGTGAACCCCACATCATCATAATTCATATTCCCGATCGCAACCGACAAAACAACGGGCCCGTGGCTCAATGGTAGAGTGCTACACTAAATGACCAAAGGTCGCGGGTTCGAATCTCGGGTGATCCACACCTGGGATTGGGTATGACTGGCTGATGACGGCTAATAAGCCAGAAATGGCCATTCCCGTCTCCCTTGTCTTTGTCCGTTCTACATTATCAACATACCTTAAGTCGCTATGCGACTGCCCTGCGAGTACTCTAAAGTGAGTTCCAAGGCACAACGGAACATACCTGTTCCTTAACCAGATCGGTGAGCCACACACATCATAATTCATATTCCCGATCGCAACCGACAAAACAACGGGCCCGTGGCTCAATGGTAGAGTGCGTTACACTCAATGACCAAAGGTCGCGGGTTCGAATCTCGGGTGATCCACACCTGGGATTGGGTATGACTGGCTGATGACGGCTAATAAGCCAGAAATGGCCATTCCGGTCTCCCTTGTCTTTGTCGGTTCTACCTTATCAATATATGCTTAAGTCGCTATGCGACTGCCTGCGAGGGACTCTAGTGAGCTCCAAGGCACAACGGAACATACCTGTTCCTTAACCAGATCGGTGAACCCCACACCATCATAATTCATATTCCTGATCGCAACCGACAAAACAACGGGCCCGTGGCTCAATGGTAGAGTGTTACACTCAATGACCAAAGGTCGCGGGTTCGAATCTCAGGGTGATCCACACCTGGGATTGGGTATGACTGGCTGATGACGGCTAATAAGCCAGAAATGGCCATTCCGGTCTCCCTTGTCTTTGTCGGTTCCAAATTATCAATATATACCTACGTCGCTATGCGACTGCCTGTGAGTACTCTAGTCTGAGTTCCAGGGCACAACGGAACGTAAATGTTCCTTAAGCAGATCGGTGAGCCCACACTATCATCATATTCCCGATCGCAACCGACAAAACAACGAGCCCGTGGCTCAATGGTAGAGCGTTCGACTCAATGACCAAAGGTCGCGGGTTCGAATCCCAGGGTGATCCACACCTGGGATTGGGTATGACTGGCTGATGACGGCTAATAAGCCAGAAATGGCCATTCCGGTCTCCCTTGTCTTTGTCGGTTCCCAATTATCAACATATGCTACACGTCGCTATGCGACTGCAAGAGTTCCAGGGCACAACGGAACATACCTGTTCCTTAACCAGATCGGTGAACCCCACACTATCATCATATTCCCGATCGCAACCGACAAAACAACGGGCCCATGGCTCAATGGTAGAGCGTTCACTCAAATGACCAAAGGTCGCGGGTTCGAATCTCAGGTGATCCACACCTGGGATTGGGTATGACTGGCTGATGACGGCTAATAAGCCAGAAATGGCCATTCCGGTCTCCCTTGTCTTTTGTCGGTTCCACTTATCAACATATGCTACACGTCGCTATGCGACTGCCTGTGAGTACTCTGAGTCACAGTTCCAAGGCACACCATATTCCCGATCGCAACCGACAAAACAACGAGCCCATGGCTCAATGGTAGACGTTCGACTCAGATACCAAAAGGTCGGGTTCTGGAATCGGGTGTCCGCACCTTGGGATTGGGTATGACTGGCTGATGACGGCTAATAAGCCAGAAATGGCCATTCCAGTCTCCCTTGTCTTTGTTGGTTCCACCTTATCAACAGATGCTACACGTCGCTATGCAACTGCGTGTGAGTACTCTAGTCTGAGTTCCAGGGCACAACGGAACATAAATGTTCCTTAAGCAGATCGGTGAGCCACACACTATCATCATATTCCCGATCGCAACCGACAAATCAACGAGCCTGTGGCTCAAATGGTAGACCGTTCGACTCAAAAACCAAAGGTCGCGGGTTAGAATCCTAGGTGTTCCACACTTGGGATTAGGTATGACTGGCTGATGACGGCTAATAAGCCAGAAATGGCCATTCCGGTCTCCCTTGTCTTTGTCGGTTCCACATTATCAAAAGATGCTAAACGTCGCTATGCGACTGCTTGTGAGAACTCTAGTCTGAGTTT